>RJWT010001589.1:5653-46936 GCA_004365215.1 Cuniculus paca
ATATGGTACATGACTTCTAAACAGGGTAAAAAACAATCAATAATAGCTACCATAATACCTCTTTTATTTGCAATATGCCTGCCCATACCATCAGGGATAAGTAAAATCAAACAAAATAAAACAGTAAAAACAAACAAAAACAAAACAAACAAAGCAGAACAATATAAGCAATAGAGAACTTCAAGATGCTAGTAAAACAGCAGTGGCTACCATAATTCTTCTTGTTATCTTCAGAATAGTTGCCTACACCTTCAGACATATTACAATCAAATAGCACAGAATAGACTAAAATTAATCAAAACAAACAATGAAAGCAATACAGGGTTTCCAAACAAGATAATTGGACATCCTCATTGGATGTAATTGTATATTTTGTCATCATTAAAATAGCTATCCAGCCGGGCGTGGTGGCTCACACCTGTAATCCCAGCACTCGGGAGGCTGAGACAGGCGGATCGTTGTGAGTTCGAGACCAGCCTGGGCTACAAAGTGAGCTCAAGGCTAGCCTGAACGGCATAGTGAGACCCTGTCTCAAAAACACCAAGGCTGGGGATCTAGCTCAGCGGTCTAAGCGCCTGCCTGGCAAGCGCAAGGTCGTGAGTTCAATCCCCGGTGCCGCAAAAAATAAACAAACAAATAAATAAATAAATAAATAAAATAAAATAGCTATCCATGCCATCAAGTATAATAAAATCAAACGAATCAGAATAAAATGAAACTAATCAGAACAATGAAGACAATATGAATTTCAAATCATGAAACTCATAGACTAACAGTGGTCACTTTCTTCCCTTTTTAGATAATTCCTCCCCTTTGACTTTCCCCAATATGTATTGTGCATTTTCAATCACACTAACTCTTTCAGTTTGTTATACTAGGGAGACAACACACAATTCACTCATGCGACTCTGAACTATTTCATCCATCATCATGATCTCAAGTTGCCTCTATCCACCTACAAGAGCCTTGAGATTATCTTCCTTTATAACTGAGTAGGTTTCCACCACATAAAATGCCATGTCTTTCTTGTTCATTCTGCATTTGATGGGCAGGTTACACCTACATTTTTTCTGGCTCTGTCACATAGGGCATTGTTCTCTCTCTTTTGAGTTTCAGTCTATGAATTTTCTTTCTAGTTAAATGTGTTTCTTGTATAGAGCATATTGATGGATCCTGTCTCCTGATCCACTCTGCCTGTGTTTCTTTCTATTGGTGCAATGAGGCCCTCTTGCACTGTGTTGTCTCTGCCATGCTATTTTCCTGACATTGCCTCCCTATTTTTCCCTTCCATTCAATCGACTGGCGCCACTTGTTTGTCCCCCTCTGCTGTTGTTCCTGAGACCACAGTCTTTTTTATCTCTCTCTAGAATGCCCTTTAGTATTCTTTGTAGGGTTGGTTTTGTGCTCATGAATTCCTTGAGTTGTTCTTTGTCATGGAAGTATCTTGTTTCTCCATTAATTTTGAAAGAAAGTTTTGCAGTTTACATCAGTCTGGGTTGGAAGTTGCTTTCTTTCAGGACTTGTAATACTTCACTCCAGCTTCTTCTTGACTTGATAGTTTGTGTTGAGAAGTCTTTCATGATTCTGATGGATTTTTCTTTATAGGTGATTGGTTTCTTTTCTCTAACAGCTTTTGATACTCTGTTCTTGAGTTGAATTTCTGGGATCTTGGTTGTTATATGTCTGGGTGTAGATTTGTTTTGGTTGTAGCTTGCTGGAGTTCTATGTGTCTCACTTATTTGAATGCCACTTTCTTTTTCCATGCTCGGAAAGTTCTCAGAAATTATTTCTGTAAATAAGGTCCTGATGTCATTTGTCTTGAGCCCTGCTTTTTCACTCACAATTCTAATTCTTAAGTTATGCTTCTCTGAGTTGTCTAGCAGCTGTTGAATTGTTACTTCCTGAGTCCTTGTTATTTTTAAGAGATCTTTCCTTTCATGATCACAAACTGCAAACCTGTCTTCAAGGGTTGAAAGGCTATCTTCAGTTTCTTTCAAGTGATTTTGCCAGCTTTCAATGGAGTTTTTAATTTTCTGGTTCTCTTTGAATCTGTTACATGCATTCTAAATCTCTCTTATATTGTTCATTCATGGTTTCCCTCATTTTCCTATGCTCTTCTGTTTATTTATCTGTGTCTTCTTTAGAGATGCTTAGTATTTCTTTTATTATGTTATTCATTTCTTCTTTTACCTGGGATAGAATTTCCGTTCTAATTTTTCTTATAGCTTCATGAAGTTGTTTCTTCACTTCAGTTGACATCACTTCAGTCATTTCAGGTGTGTGATTCTCAATCTCTTTTTCATGTTTAACTCTCGTGAACTTGTGCTGCTTGGGTTGAATGCCAGAGATTGCCCTCTCCTTCTTTGTCTTGGCATAATCCTGATTTCTTCCACACACCTGGGTAGTGTGGTCCCAGGCCCCCGGCACTGGCCAAAACTTCTCTGAAGAGAGACTGTTTCGGCTTTTATGTTCAGTGCTGGCTATGGGCATCTGACCATGGGTGCCCGTGCCTCTGCACTGAGCTGGGTACTGACTCATCCAGAGTTTTCACAGGTGCAGAACTGGCCAGGGCCTGTGAATCTAAGCTGTTTAGGAACCTGGTGATGTTGTCTGGAAGGCACATGGGAGCAGAACTCGGTCCAAAGATCTTCCGCAGGTCCACCCACAACCTGGAGCTGCCAGATGACTGCTTGGTTTTTCTGGTCAGTGCTGGCTATGAGTATGTGATGGTGGGCACCCATGCCTCAGCCCTGAGCTGGGTACCAGCCCACAAGGGTCCCCAGCATTTGCATGGGAGTATAATTGACCAGGGCCTGCAGATCTAAGCTGGTTAGGAACCTATGCAATGTCTGAAATGCACAGGGAAACTCTGTTGAAGCAACTTCAGTGGGTCTACCCACAACCTGGCATTGCTGGCAGAAGTGGGTAGCAGTCTTGGCCCTGGGTGTATTCTGCCTGACTCCAAAATGGCACCTGGCCAATCACTGTATCCTGTGTGGGGATCGAGTCACCACTAAGCAGTACAGATCTCCATGTCCACCACTCTCTTTCACCCCCACACCTCTCCACAGAGAACTCTGGGGTTGACTGTGACTGCAACTGCAATCCCAACCGCATGTCTCCAGGCTCAACAGCTCTTCCTGCAGGGTGAGTCTGGCTCCAGGGTAAGGTGCTGCTAGCCACCACCTTCTTCTTCATTTAAATTCTTTTTATTCTCCCTGTGGGCTTCAACTCATGTTTTAGATTCTTCCTGGGTCCAGAGGACTCACTTCCTTCCTTCTTGTCCTCTCCATGATGTCATATTCCAGCATCTGAACTCTCAGAGAGACTGTTTACTCTGCTGCTTACTGTTCTGCCATCTTTGATGTTATCCCCAATTACTTTTCATCATGTAATAATGAAATATTTTGTATTGCTAAAACATTTATTTTCAAAAAGAAGCCAAATTCTCTACCTTTTTGTTTCAAATTACCCAGTCAAAAATATGAGCAATTTTTAAGTAATTGAATTCAGATTAAATTGTACAGGTTCATGAACCAATGAACTTCAAAGGTCACAGGAAAAAGCAGCAGTCACTGAAGAGAATAACTACTTCCAAACACAAAGCACCTGGAACAGATAAGGAGAGAAGAAATAATTGCCTCTCTCCATTGTTCCAGGTCCTGTCTGTACTTTTTAAAAAATCTATTAAAACCATGCAGCAAAGAAATATTGGTGAGATAGTCTATGCTTTGACCTCCAATGGAATGGAATAGTGCAGGTACAGATAAATAATAGCTCTGGCAGAGCAAATAAAGAATAATCAGCAGACTTTTAGTAGAACGTATACAATTATGTCAAGGACAAGACATCTTTTGATGGGTGCCTAGACAAATAGAATAATGGCGTCATGAACTGACTAAGAGCTTGGAGATTGCATATAGTTTACACTGTAGCTACAATATTTTCTAATGTTTCTTGGAACAACTATTACCCTATTTTAGATTCTGTATTTTTTTAAAAAGAAGAATATAACTTATAGGATAGGATTGTTTTAAAGATTGTAATATATAATATGTATTCAACATATATATTATTATAATCACTTGCCTTACTTCACTTTGCAAAATGCTTCTGCTGGGCTGGTTTACTAGAATAAAATGTTTAAAGTTATAAAACTAAGTTGGAGTTATTGACCAGATGAACCTGCTGGTTGTGAGACATAAAAGAACTAACATAAGATATATTTTTATTGTAATACTCATCTTCATTATTGCTGAGAGTTCTCATATATTTGAAAGGCAATATATGTAGTTATTTCAGAATTCGAACTCTAAATTCAAGGAACTTTTAGGAGTAAACTGCTGTGTACTGCATTGATTGAACAGAAACATACTTGAAAGAATGAATGAAACCTAAACTAAGATTAGACTAGTGCTGAAGATACAGTTACTTGAATCAATAGGGCCAAAAACAAACTCAAATCATTAAATGAAAGGCCTCTCTGGCTAAGATTGACTAAGATAAAATGAGCTATCATGAGGCACAAAAACTAAGCAAATAATATCACTGTTAGCAACTCAATACGAAACACTCCACAGGTGCTTAGGTGTATTTAAGATACAAAAGAAGTAACTTTCACCTGAACAGTATTTTGCAAAGCATAAATGTGCAAATATGATGATACAAAAATAAATGGAAGATAAAACAATAATAATGGCAGAACTAAAATAATGCAAAGCTAGGGAGACTATGATTACATTTATGTAGTTTAAAAAATTAGCAAATATTTAACCTAAAGCCTACATAGGTCCATTGTGCATGGACATTCTTGTTAAAACATTCTACTTGGGTGCATTATAAAAGAACATGCAAGCACAAAGGGACCCACTGATTTAGCAGGATAGCAAGAATACTTTCTCCCAAGAAACTTAGGCCTCCAATTACACAGACACAAACCATAAAACTTGAATCGAAAGAAGGATTTTTCTAAAATATAAATAGTTATAGACAGGAAATATCCGTCTTCCACTTGACTTTTATCACAGCATCTAATTTAATATTTCTCAGTGCATACCAGACACTATGGTCACATGGGGAGTTAAAAAAAAATAAGTAATCTTGCCAAAGTTCTGTTCCAGATCAACTGAATAAAAATCTCTGAGTATGAAATTCAAAAATCAGTATTTTAAAAAACATCCCCCAATCAAGAAAATATGCAGCCATGTGAAAAGTTTTCTGGACTTTTGAGTCACACACAGCTTTCTGAGTCATTCAGTTTTGGATTCCATACCCCATAGCATGTCTGATACACAAAATAAGAGCACAGCCTTTTCTCCAAGGCATATAATTGAGGATGAGTAGTTTTTATAAGGATTAATAGACCAAATTTTAATGGAAGGCAAGTACTTCAGAAATAAAAAGACCTTTATTAGGTCAATATTGCTTCTTCAAAGTACAGAATTTAAGAGCATGAAGAAACAACAAGGAGTTATAATAAGTAATTTTAAAAATTGTTGCCTCACTACAGTCCTATTCACCACTTATTATAAAAATGAGAAAGGTGATTCCAAAAGAAAGGAAGTAAGGAAATTAAATTGATAAATACTGAAGAATGAGATGAGATGACAGTCCATGTCTCCTGATACTGAGACTGGTGTCATTATATTGCTTAACATTTCAAATTAGAAATTTAAAAATGAACATGTTTTCCTGATTTATATTTTGCAGAGTAGGATGTGATAATGAATTGTTCTACTGTCATTTGGGGAATTATTTTTCCCAGACTCTGTTTGCTGTGTAATTCTTGATAAGACATGGCCCAAGAGAGTTTGGGGGAAGGGTTCAAGAGTGAGGTAGAAACAATGCTTGGAGGATACTAGAGTGGGGATTGCTGTTAAAAAATGCATAAGTGCTGAAAGATTCCACATCACTTCCCTTCTCTTCATATGATATTCACCTTTCTTCCTCACCTCTGAACCTGTTGGCCAACAGCAATCACAGGCCCAATGCCATTGTCAGCTCACAGAGGCAGCAGGACTAGGAACAGCCAGCCTTCTGAAGATTACATGTCTGCTCCCTCACTTGTCTCATTCTGACTGCATGCTCTTTACTCATACCAGGAGTCTTGAATACTTCTACACTGTTTTTGGAAGTATCAACTAGTACAACCACTTTGGAAATAAGTATGGAGATTCCTCAGAAAGCTGAGAGTAGAAATTCCATTTGACCCAGCTATTTCCCTTTTAAGTATCTTTCTGAAAGAGTTAAGGACATGATATTACAGTGTTCCATACATACGCGTGTTTATAGCAGCACAATTCATAACATTTTAATGTTCAAAACAGCCTATGTGTTCATGAACAGGTGAAAGGATAAATAAAATGTGGTATTTACACACAATGGAGAACTACTGTACCATAAAAAAAGATAAACTTGAATCATTTGTTGGAAAATAGATCATAACCTTAAGTGAAATAAGTCAGACAGAGTGCTTAACTATTGCATGGTTTCTCTCATATGAAAAACCCTAATTATAAATAAAAGTTAAATAAATGTTATATAATAGGAAGCAGAGAGATACATTTTTCTCAAAGGAGAAGGGGATCAAGAGACAAAGGAAAGGAGAGAAAGGAGATTAATAAAGGAACAAAGATATGTTACGGACATGCATCAACTCCACAAAAGAAATGTAAGCATTATGTATTGCAAACATGTACAAAAAAAAAAGAAGGAGACCAAGAGATGGATGGAGGGGGAAGGAAAGGAATGGAAACGGAATTAAAAGATGGAAATAAGATGTATTATGTGATGACCAGTGGTGTGGCTCAGTGGTAGAGCTCTTGCCTTGTATGCACAAGGCTCTGGGTTCAATCCCCAGCACCATCACCAAAATAAATAAATAAATAAAGCCACATGACACATTCCTATAATTAAAGCTTTCTGGAAGGCTAAGACAGGAAGATCATAAATTGAAGTCCAGTTTGGGCAACTTTGCAAACTTGGGAGTCCCTGTTTCAAAAAAAAAGTACTGGAGACGTGGTAGCTCAGTGTGAAGGCCCTGGCTTCAGTTCTCAGCATGGTCATAAAAACAACAAACAAATGAAAAACTTCGAAGATTCCTAAGATGTATTATGTGCATGTGCATGTACCAATTCCTTACAAGGAATGTAAACATTATGTACTACAAACATGTACTAATAAAAATAATAAAAAAGACTTCTGAGATCTTCCAACTTCTGTTTATGGACACTTGTCCTGCATGTGCCATCTACAAAAGCATAGCATCTTATAACTCTTCTATTCTCCGCCTTCGTGAGCATACCTTGGTACATATGAGGGAAAGGAATAATAAATCAGTGCTTCTGGCTTCAACAGAGTGATTGTAAACCCAAGATGACAGTTATGACAATAATTCTCAAAATGCTCAAAATTTACAAAGAGGTTCTTATGTTGCTAATTGATTTCTGCTCCATAAAGAGAAGGCATATTCAATTCAGAAATAAAGCAGCCTTGATTCCAGGAAATGAAGATGACTCCATGAGCCATGCCTGCCCACAGGCCCCTCTCCGGGCTTGTGTGACTCCCCAACAGACAGTCCTCAAATGTCTGCTGACACTGTTGTGAAGTTCTGCTCATTATACAAGTCACTTTTGAAATAGTCATTTAAGTTGCTATACAGAGATGGATATTAATGGCTGGCTAGCTTTGAAAATAATATTTTCTTTGATCTTCGAAGGTTGGGTTCTATGCTTTTGGTAAAGGAAAGTGGACTAGAGAAAGAAGTCTGAGCATTTCCGACTCATCCAAGTAATTATAGTAAAGTGACTTTTCTTTGATTTTTGTGGTTAGACTTAAAGATACCAAGTGAATAACTGTAATCAACTTTTCAGGAATCATTCTGAAAATCACGTTAAGCCACAAATGTCTGAATCTGACTAATAATATCGCTCCATTCTCAAAATTCAAATCAAGAAATGTGGAACCATTACAACAAACAAAATTCAAAAAGTTGTCAGGAACAGTAACATAAAGCATTATCTCGAAACTGGCAGTGTTCACATGTTAGCAGGCATTATTCAAATGAGGGATATTTAGCAGTGAATTAGTGGAGAATAAAGGCTACTATTATTTGGAGCTGATCAATATTGTACTACTAACAACATGGCTGTTCAATTTCCATATAGAAAGATACTATCATCTTTAAGGTGTCTACTGCTTGAAGATTCCTGGGCTCTACTATGGATATTTGGATTTAGGAGACAAAGGATAGACCTGTGTTAGTTATATAATGCTGTGTAACAATCTACCCCTCAAGTTAACAGTGTACAGCAACAAACATCTCACATTGTTTCTCATGTCAGAAATCTGGATATGACTTCTCAGAGTGGTTCTAACTTAAGAGTCTCTTGGAAGACTGCAATGAAATTGTAACCTGGGACCTTATCATGGGATACGTCTGATAAAGCTGAAGGAACTGTTTCCAAAATGTCACACGTATTTTTGGTCCTCATTAGTTGTTGCTGGAAGACTCAATTCCTTGCCAGTGGATATTTTCCTAAGGCTTCCCTACATGGCCACTGGTTTTTCCCATGGTGACTTATCCAAAAGAAGCCAAGCAACCAAGATGGAAGTTATAGTGTCTTCTATACCACTTTCTCACAAGTGACCTACGACCACTTCTCCTGCATTTTGTTAGTCATACACATGAACTCTGGCAGAAAAGAAGAAGAAAATACACAGAAGGTGAGTAGCAGAAGACAGAGATAACTGTGGACCATCATTGACCCTACTTTCCACAGATCTTCAGTTCTACTTTAAATAGTAAAGTGCCTCTGAGAGTTCCTTCACATATGACCTACAGACAACAGTTTTGAGAATGGTTAACAAGTCATTCTAGCTTCTTAATAAGTGCATAATTCATTAATGCATCTATTCGATTGACAAATATATGAGATTTTCCAAGATTATTCATAGGGAAGGTTGCTTGTCACAGGCATAAAAGAACAATAAAATCTGGAGAAGAACATTCTTGAGTTTCCGACAAAGACATGAATAGAATGAGGAAAAGATACCAACGCTGATATAAACTCTTATCTATAAATTTTGAAGCATCATTATCAAGGCAAGCAATAACTTGGTAATCGCCTCAAAGATTGAAGACTTTCAAGCAAGTGTTGCAGATAATAAGGATGTCAGCCATCAGAAAGTAGAGTAACTGATATCAAAGATCTGTCAAATGTAATGAGTGAAAGAACCTAAAGAGCTTTACTGGAGCAGTGACTGTGCTAAAGCACACCTCCAGCATACCAAAAAGGTAAGTGCAGAGGCATAGCAAAAACACCCACCAAGTCTTTGATAGTAGAAAGATGAGATCTTAGCCATCACTTAAAAATCAGCCTGTCCCACAGAGAAAGTCCACAGAGCAGAATTTAAATCCAGATTTGGGTACTTTGCTTGACTCAGGTCTATCTGCTGGGATTTGGTAAATCCTTTTAACTCTTCACGTTAAACAATGGAAATTAGAAACTCTAGTCTAACAAAGGGGGGTAAAAAAGGAGTCTTTCACCTTTGCCAATATTGTCCACTTGGAGGCACACACCTTTCAATGCAAATACCTGATTCAGAGACAAGGTTCAGTAGTCTATATTTAGACTGAAATAATGTGTTCACAACATCGTGCTTATAGGTATCAAGTTAGGGACAACAAGCAAAGGTCAACAATTTTATAAATTTTATTATAAATGTTGGGCTTACTACATGTTCCAGGATAGGAAAGCAACAAGTATGCTGATGATGTTTTCTAATACCTTCAAACTCAGGGCTTAAAAGAGTTCTCAATGAGTGAAGTCAGGGACAAAAAGACCTCCAGTATTTGGAAACATAAAAAATTCTGCAGCAGTTCCCCAGAAGACTATGCACACAGTGTTTTTACAAAAGTCTTCCTATCACCTCAGGGTAGTTGTTGAAGACTTGGGAAAAACACAGTAGACAGACGCCATATAACAAAGCTGAAAACCTATAGTGGAGAAGATCAAAGCCTTCTCTTCAAGAGAACTAAAAATTGAATAAGTGATTGATCTAAGTCAAAGCTACTTAATACAATATTGAATGAGAAAATATATGATTGGGTTCAAAGGTAATAGGACAAGCTATTTTTGCCCCCTGAGAACTGAGATTTCACCCTGAGAGGCCCAGCTAGTGCCAAAACTATTTGAAGAAGGAAGTAATGAAGAATGAGTATGAATCTGCAGTAGAACAATGAAGACAGAAAATCTGTTTCTTTGAAGTATGTTACAGATGACTAAATATTGGAAGTTAACAAATATATCCACAAAGGATGTGCTATTCAAATTGCAAGAATATGTAGAACAAATTTTATTTTATTTTATTTATTTATTTTATTTTTTGGTACCGGGGATCAAACTCATGACCTCGCACTTACCAGGCAAGTGCTTGAGGCGCTGAGCTAAATCCCCAGCCCTGTAGAACAAATTTTAAATTAATCAAATAACGAGTGAGGCCAGCAAATGGTTGTCATGCGTACACCATGTTCAGAGATTTAAATGTGTTACTTAAAGACTTGGCCCACAGTTTTCTTGTAGGAGAAAATAGAGGCCCTTTTATACTAATGTCCAGTGTCATGATTGTTGCTGGCTAAGGGAAGATAATGGTTAACATATCGTGTTGTGAAACTTCAGCAGGGTAATGCCTTTTGCTTTTACCTCTCCCACCAACCAAGGAGCTTTTCTATAGATGATGCTAAAGTGACTGGATTTGCTCATGTTTCTAATGCCTCAATATTTCTGAAATGATAAGTCACAAGTTTGATACCTTTCAAGATTGTCTGCTGTGCATTGACTTTAGATAAAATTCTGTTTAAAAACTGCCTTAAAGCAGAAACTTAAAAACACAGCAGTTTCAAAATAAATAATAAGTTTGATATTTTGAGACACAACCGTGTTTCTGACCATTGAATCTCACTCTTGTCGTCTGGTCACCCAGGTTCTCTCTGGCCATTCTTTGTGTGAGGCATCTGGCTTCTCAAACATGACATTTTCTTCAGGAAGTTCTTTACAGGGGAAAAATGTATTTTTCTGAAACTCTTCAACAATGGCACTTTTTCTTTGAAACTTCATAAAAGTTGAACTATTATATATTTAACATTAACAGTTGTATTTTTCTTGCATCTTCATTTATTCAATTTAAACATCTGTGATTCTCTAAAAGATTTTAATTCATTCCTAGACTTCATCAATCTATTCCTCATATTTTTTTTTGTCTTAACCTTAATGTTAAAGCAGTCAGAACTGAAGCAGATTTTTCAAGTGTAGCCTGGCTCTCATTGATTAGCGAAGAACTGTTTTTCCTTAATTGAAATAAGCAATGTCTGAGGTAAGCTTTGCTAATAGCCTATCAACTGCACACACAAAGCTGATTGTTTTATAAAACCCTGAAGTCTGTTATTGAGATGAGTTCCTCTACCTGCTTACTGTGTATATATTTTTTGTTGCATCCATGCACGTGTATATGTTATCAGTGAATGTTCTTATGCAGCCAGTCCTTAAGTATTACAAAATATTTTTTATTCTTGATTCCATCTTCTATTCTCTCAAAAAATCTTTCTCCTTTCATCTACTCCCTATGTGGACTTCACTAAAACATTGATTGAAGCTTCAAATTGACTTTCAGCATTGATCTTTAATCTTATCATGAGATGAACTAGAGACACTAATATCTTCTCTATTTGAACCTATTAACCTTGTATGTCTAAACTTTTGGCTTCCTGGGGTTGCACTGTGTGAAGAGGAATTGTCTTTGACTGCAGTTAGTGTTATATAAGAAGCAAAACTTTACTTTTAAAAAATTTAAATATATGAAAAAATGTTCAACATCACTGATCATCTGAGAGATGCAAGTTAAAACAACATTGAGATTCCATCTCACTCTAGAAAGAATGGATCTGATCAAGAAATCAACCAATAACAAATGCTGGAGAGGCTGTGGGGAAAAAGGAACCTTTCTCCATTGCTGGTGGAAGTGGATAGTGGTGCACTGCTATGGTTTGTGTCTAGGTGGTCCCCCAAGCCTCCTGCCGTCATGGAGGCAGCTGAATCCAGTGTTTGTGATTGGTTCATTGTCTAGTGCTGTGATTGGAGGTGTGAGTGCTGCACCCACCCAGGGGTAGGGAGCCGGCATAATACATCAGGGAAGGAAGGAGGTGTGCCTCCTTCTTTTGCCCTTTCACTCTCGTTGCTTGAAGCCACCATGAACAGCTTCCTCCAGCCACGCCACCCTGCCTTGGAGCCAGCTGAGTATGGACTAAAACCTCCAAAGATTGTAAGTTAAATAAACCTTTCCTTGCTTCACTTTGGGCATCAGGTATAAAAAGTAACCAAGACATGCACTCACTGGAAATCAATGTAGAGATTCCTTTAAAAGACTAGGATTAGAGATCCCATTCGATCCAGTTATTCCCCTTCGGGATATCTTCCCAGAAGAATTAAAAACATCATACCACATCGATATATGTACACCCATGTTTGTAGCTGCACAATTTTTAATAGTTAAATTTTGGAAACAACCCAAATGCTCATCAACTGAGGAATGGATTAAAAAAAAAGTGTGGTTTTCTTTTATATATATAATGGAGTACTGCTCTGCCATAAAGAAGAATAAACTTGAAACTTTTATAGGTAAATGTATACAACTTGAAACCATACTCAAAAGTGAAGTAAATCAGATGCACATGTGTGAATATCATATTGTCTCACTAATGTGAGAAGATGAATGAGTAAATAAGATCCAAGATGTATAATCGATATTGTGAATTGGGAAGAAATTGTTCAAAACTGTGATGAGGGAAAAGGGAAAGGAAGGAAGGGAAAAGGAAAAAATATATATACATATATACACAAGACAGTTAAGATAGTTATGCAGCTGTTTCTCTTAGTTCATTGAAAAGAAAGATTTGTGCTAGTATTGTTTGGACAATATTTCATTCCCATATCTTGTACACTAAGTAACTACTTTGATGATAACAATACACAAAATGTCAATTATTGTTACTCTCCTACTAGCCCATTTTGAAAACCTGTTTTACTTTTATTTTTTCCCTTTAAATTAATAAAAAATATATAAAAAGAAAGTAATATCTGATGATTTATTAATTTCACACTGTTAGTGTGATCTTATAATCTTACTTGTTACTGAACAGAAGCAAGATATATAGCATGTATAATGAAGTAAGTATAAAATAGATAAAATAAGACTAGGCAGAAACTAAAAATGAATGTATCTTTGACATAAAAAGTTTTAACTTGTAATTTTACTAAGTAACACAAATACAAGTTTAATAAATAAAAGAACTGACTAGTCTGCATAATAACAATGAACATCTGTCTTTACAGGCACACACATGTTAGGTAAGTTGAAATACTATGACATCACCTTAACAAATGTGCTTTCTTGCCAAGTTTCACAAATTATGCAACATCTGATACATGTGGGTTTGGACTGAACTGACCATGTGTGGTGCACACAGGAGGTAGAGTTAGCTCTGTGCTAACTTTGTGTCACCTACACAGTCTGCACTCCAGTAGCACGCAGTGGTCATGAGAAATATCACTAAAAATGAAATAATAAAGGTAAACATTTATGATCTTGTGGAACTGCATTACTAGCTGTTCAGGGTTGTGTACAGCCTGCATGCCATGTGCCAGGTGCAAAATCATCTGTGAAAAGTACATTAGTATTTCAAATTTACTGAAAAGAGAGAAAAGTGATATATATACATATATATATATATATATATGTATATATATATATATCTCCCAGGCTGTGATGAAAAGCCAATTCCCACAGTGCTATAACTACCAGTTGTTCACACTTCTCAACTCTACATTCAGTGATTATTATGAGCTACATTATGTATTTGATTTCTTGTTGTAGACAGTCTTCCATGACCAGTTTGTTAGACACTCAGCAGCACACCACAGGTCCACAAATAGTCAATAAGAGACAATCAAGTCTTGAATGTTATCCTTTGTATCATGATTTCCAGTGTTTACTTTTTTTTCTTTAAATTGTTTTTCAGTGGTTGGGATTGAACTTAGAGCCTTCACACTGAACTACACCCCCAGCCCTTTCATTATTTTCTTATTTTGAGACAGGTTGCTAAATTGCACAGGCTGGGATTAAATTTGCATTACTCTGTTTGAGCCTCTCAGAGGTCTTTACCACCACAACTGGTGCTCCAGTCTTTCTAATGCATTATTCTATATTTCTGAAATATATATCGATAGTGAGTAAATGACAGTGATGATGAATTTCATAAGAAGCTGGATTTGCTGATTTAGAAGGATTGAGATAATGGAAATGAACAGATACAAACTGCACCTGGTTTTTTGCCCATTTTTTCATTTAAAAGAATATCATCTTGATCATAATTTTTGACTCATAATCAATTACTAATCTTGAACTACTTTTATATCTCTGTTTAATTGGACTTTTCACAAAGTGCATTTTAATGGCATTCTCTTAAATATCTTACCCTTATTGCACCTACTGAGTTACCATTTATTTTGCAGCACCAATACTAATTCCACATAATTCTCTGGTCTTTTTTTTTTTTTCTTTTTTGGGGGTTATTTCAGTACTAAATTGCATTTTTCATACTCCAAAAAGTTGCAAAGATTTGCCCAGTGGAAAATAAACTAGAAAGTTCTTGGAATCAATTGGTCTGCTATGAAAAGCATTGATGCTGACTCTTTTGGACAAGGTGTTCTCCACGGTATGTCTTACAGAAGTGAAAATGTGGCATGAGGCACTACAAAGAGGTGTTTTACATGCTGGGGAGATATTCTGACAAGTAAAACTTTTTTAAGGTAATCATAGCTCTAATTTTCTAACTTGACAACAGAGTGTCTACATTTTGTAAAGCCTGGGGAGAGAGGGACTGAAAAATAAAATATCTTTTCTTGTTGTCTTAAAAAAAATCATCATCCAGGGAAAAGGAGTAGTTTTCACCTTTGAATGCCTATTTTCTCCTTCCTCCTCCTGTTTCTCTCTCTTGTGCTGTGCAGTTTTCTCCATTTGACAGATATCAGCCATATGACAATATGCACTGTTTTTCACAGCAATGTGCAATCTTTGTTTCCACTGGAGAGGCCCAGTAGGCACAATTTTGGACTTGTTATTAAAGACAAACAAACGTCCCCCAAAGATTTTCAAAACATTTGACGCCAGAATGTGGTATTTTAAAGCATTCCCATTTCCCATAATTGAATGCATGTGGCATAGCAAAAGGAAGAACATTTCAGCAAATTTAAGAATTAATAAGGATTAATGCACATTATTTTGAAAAAGCTCACAGGATATGTATGGATTTTATAAATAGATGATAAGAATGTGCAAAATTTTCAGAAGTCAGTTTAAAGACCACTGACCCAAGAAAATGAGTAAAACAAGGAAGGTATTTGAAAGGGAACAAAGCATCTTATTAATATTCATCTTGTATTTAAATTGAGCATAATTTTCATCATAGGGAATTTGTGCCCTATTGTTATAATTTCTTGGGATGCTTCATCAAATCATTAGTAAGATTCTGTCAGATACCTGTGAAAAATAGAAATAATCTCTTCAAAATAAGTTCTCAAATACTGAACAGACATTGAATACGTGTTAGCTATAGAACACAAAGTCTTTAAAGATTATGATTACCTTTCAAAAAAATCACAAAAGAGTCCTAGAAGACTATCAAGACTATCATGCTGATCACATGCAACATTACCTTCTCTATTTATAATTGAGTTTAATTTGCCCCTCGACATTTTAATGTTAGAATTTTTAAAACTAAAAGACTATAAACCTAATGTAATATCAACAATATTAACATATAGATTCACAAGACCCATCTTTTTAAAGCAGAACTTACATTTTTTAAAAAAAGAAAACTTTTGTTATTTTGGTTCTTTTCCATCAAGCCCACAGATGGATTTTTCTGTTCACATGTCCGCAAATGTGCAACATCAGTACTTGCATTTATGGGACAATTTTTTGTTAGTGTTTGTTACCATGTCAAACACATGCCCTTAAATTAAGAATAAAAGAGGAAGTTACTGCATGCTACAATTGGCAAAAGTATCGGTGTGGCAATATACAGTTTTACATCAAAACAATACTTCCTACATTTCATTTCATTGCACCTTTAAAGTAAATTTGTAGTATAAAATGATTATGGAGAGTCTATAGGATTGGGTCCAGGTGGACTCAAGCAGAATTTCCCATCTTAGAATTCTGTTAAAAAGAAATAATATAAGTTGTTTCTGAACATGGAAGGGTGAGTGCATGTGAAGGTCAAAAGATTCTGTTGGCGACTGCTCTATCTGTTCTTTGTATCAACTAGCTTTGCTTCTCCAAGGTGGCGAAAGAAACATAGAACTCTTGTTATATTTATATCAATAGATTGTTAAAGCCACTACCAGCTTAATTCAATTCAAGTGCTGGTTTTGGCAAGCAATAGTTAGAAGCAGAAAGGACAAACTTGAATCTATTGATAATGTTAATAATATTTTTCTTTCTAAAATACAAATCAGCTATTTGTCAGAAAAAAAAAAAGAAAAGAAAAGAAAGAAAAAAAGTGGAAGCCTAAATTCACACATTAATTAAAAAACAATATTTATTCATTTTGCTTTATTCCTCCCACTCCAATCCCATTGTTCTAAAAAGCAACCTGCCTCAAGGACCAAGCAAGTTCTGCTTGGAGATACACTTCCTTTACAACTAGAATATACAACATGGCAAGTATTTTGGAGGCCTGGACAACCCCATTTACTGTCTAAGCAGCTTGATGCTAGTTAGTTTTATTTCAAATGTCCGAAAAGCTTACTTTGTGAAAAAATTGAAATGAATCTCTCATTTATTTATCATTTTATCTTATAGTCTGCTTTGACTATTCCTATATGGCTATTTTTATTTTAATAGATATTGATTGCAATTTCTTTTTTGCTTTTAATTTAGTTGGTTAATTTTCGTCTTCTAGTCTGATTGTCATATAGACCTCTTTTCTGCTAATGCTTTCTATTTCAGAAATATTGTTTAAATTTGTAAAATTATGTTTTCTAGGTAATTTAGTGATCCTCGCTTCCTGCTTACATACACAGAAGTAGCATAGGAAAATTTGCTTCACAAATATTTCTTTCATCTGATCCTTCATTTTTCAATTTTCAAATTATTCTGTGTGTACTTCTATTTCGTTAAACTCATCACTACTAAAGAACCAAAAGTAACTCACAAGAATTATGGAACATACATATATAAAGAGAAAATGGATACCACCATAATTCACCAGTCAGTAAATGCTAAACAGTTTAATTCATTTTGCTTCAATGTTTTTATTCTATTAATATCTTTTTCTAAAGTTGACCTTCCTTGATATATATATAGTTTTGAAGACTTTT
Source organism: Cuniculus paca (assembly GCA_004365215.1). NCBI lineage: Eukaryota > Metazoa > Chordata > Mammalia > Rodentia > Cuniculidae > Cuniculus > Cuniculus paca. The sequence continues at coordinate 23,092 of RJWT010001589.1, forward strand.
CAATTTAAATTTCATCACATGCATTTCTCTTTATCTGATAAGCCTTATCACAAGGTCATACAACATGTATAATAATTGTATAACATTCTAATTTGCAAAGGCAGTATAATGTAGGTGCCAATTCTTCCATTTTTGGGTAAATACGTTTTTTCATATTTGACTTTTAACCAATGATCCAGTGTTTTGCCTAAGAACATATTTTCCTCTGTGTACCAGGTATACTAACAACAAATTCTATAAAAGTTAAGCCATGTGGCCCTCTCTGGACATGTACCTAATTACAGTGATATTAGGTACCAGACAAAGGAGCTACCAACCTATGGACTGGACATTGAAGTTTCTGGCAAGAAACTTTTTATTGAAAAGATGTAACCCAGACTTTCAAAGAAATTTGGCCTTTCCTTATGATGTCAGAAACCAAATCACAAAAAAGTAATAAACAATCTAGAGTTAATACATAGTTATAATATAGTTAAAAAATAGAGCAACAATAAAACCACTACAAGAAGGTGACAATAGGATAACCAATGGTCACATGCAACTTGTGTGGGACATGATAGTGATCTTCGAGAAGCTTAACATATCTTCATTAGAATGATTTCCTTCACTCTAAATTAAAAGCTGAGGCCTGGCTGGGAAACTCTTTGATTTCTTCATTGCCCTTGTAGCTTTGCAATATACTCTTAATACCTGAAAGTAAAGTTGTGTTTGTTCCTTACAAACTAAAGGAACCCAAGTTGTATGCACTTATAAAATAAACTTTGAGTACTTAAGTATATATTTACTACATGTGTGGCTGTGTGCTGGAGATAAGTGTCAAAGTAGAATACATTGAAAAGTCTATTCTAAATCTTTTCAGTGTATTTTAAGGCTCTTGCAAAGTGCTAAACTGCTCTCCAGAAATAATTAACTTATGCATTTGCCTCCAATTGCATATGAAGTGGCAATTTCACTCTCTCTCTCTCTCTCTGCCTCCATATATATATTAATTTTTTTTTTTTTGGTATGAGGGTTCAAACTCACAATTTCACACTTAGCTAAGTCCCTGGGCCCAATATTAAAAAACACTTGAAAATTTAAAAGTTTAAAAATAGTGCTCTATTTTAATGTTTCTTTGATGACAAGGGATACTAATCCTTTTTTATGTTTATTAGTTATTTGCATTTCTTGCTGTGAAATAAGATTTATTATTACTCCAGATCAATTATTACTTATTGCTAATGTAAAATTATTTATCTCTGACAGAATCAAGCAGATTATACTTGAAACTTAAAATGTTTGTTCTTGAAGATTGCCATATATATGATAGATTTATTTTCTCCCTTTTCTTTTATCTGAATAGTTTTGGGGATAGAGAAAAGCATGAATAAATCTGTTATCACGGATTTGATCCCCAAGTGAACTAATTAGTGTCTTTATGTTCTATGGCCACTTAATGCACTTATTTTCAGGTCAGTTCATTATAACAGTACCAAGGGAAGGAGGGAGGATGATTTAATGCAAATCCTACTTCACACATAAAAGAGAAGAAGCAGAGCATTCCTGGTTGGTGCAAAGGTGAGAGTCCTTGAGCCTTGCTTGGTTTCCTCTTCTTTTTCCTCCATAATTTCATCTATGATGCAAAAATCTCAAGTTTCCATGGGACAGAATATTAAAACCACTACGAAGTCACAATATTTATGAAAGGTACAGACATTTTATATGTAGGGAGGGATATTTGAGGCTCCAAAATAAAAGGAAAAGTAGTAACAACTATTCAACTTTCACTATATCATTACCACTTTGATCACATAGAATAAAACATTAAAAGGTTATTTGCAAACTAAGAGGAAGAGCCACTTATACAAAAGATATTCAGACTAGAAAAACTGAAAGCAATATTCATAATGTTTCTCTCCTTTAGTGAAATCTGAGTACAAAGGGAAAAGAAAATAATAATAACCATTATCTTAAAAGTTTAATATAATATATAACCACTTTCAGATTAGGCTATACTTACTCATTCTGTGCTTGTTCACTCTATGAGAAAGAAGATCAAACATTTTCAAAAGAATACCAATTTTTTCTATCACAAAAATGCCACTTTACTGACAAAGTAATTTATTTAGATTGACAGAATGAAAATTGTATACTGGTGTCCAATAAAGAAAATGACTTTCACCCTTAAGAGAACATAGATTTTGAATAGGATGTGAAAAATGACTATTTTTAGTAAGCCAGCCATCCCTAGCCAAAACGACAGTACTGTGTATTCTACAACTCCCTATTCCCTTCTGTTTCTGTCTTTCCTCAAGTTTCTTCCCATTTCCATTCTGCTTGGGTTTCTGAGCAAGTACTATGATGTCCAATCAGGCTCACCCTCAAGGAACAATACCACAAGATACAGTCCTTCTCAAACACTACACATGTGTGTAAAACATTTTCCTGTGCCTCCTTTCCTTGAGAATGTAGGAAATTTTATTTAGCTAGCCAATCCCCAAATTGAAATTATCAGCAAATAAAAGTCATTATAGAAACTATGATGTGATCTGTTATGGTTTAGATCTAAATGTTTTCCAAAACTTTCACACATGTAAAATGTGACTAAGTCATGAGAGTGCTACACTCACTGGTGGGTTAGTCTATTGATGAGTTCATAGTTACATGTGCTACTGGGGGCGGCAGGTACTGGTCGGAAGAGGCAAGTTATTACGTGGATGTATGTTTCCCTTCTAGTCCCACTCTTAGCTCTCTGCTTTCTGGCCACCATGGGCAAAGCACCTTCTATTCTTTCTACACCTCGCTGCCATTGTTTTTCCACTTTGGGGGCTGACAACAATGAATTGAAACCATGAGCCAAAAAAGCCTCTCTTCCTTTAAATCGTGAGTGTTGGGTATTGTGTCCAGCAGAGAATGTGACAAAGCGTCTCATCAAGATGTTTTCCTTCTTTATTCAATAATCATTTATTTATCCCTTGCCTGTTCTATCTACTATTGTAATAGTGATTACCAAGATGATAGTCTTGGCTCTCTAGAGTGTACGTTCAAAAGGAGACAGTAGAGAAGTAAACAGGTCTTAATATGGAACAAGAAGTTTCATCTTGAGAAAGTTTAGGTACGATAGAAACATTTTAGAAAATAACACAGAATTTGAAGGACAGTAAAATTACATTAGAAAAAGTAATATCTAAAAGGGAACCTGAAGTATCATGGCAAAGAGTTCAAAATTCCAGCCAAGTCACCTGAGTTCATATCCAAGCCAGACTGCCACCTATCTACCACAGAACCTCTAACTAGTGATTTGCTGTTTCTAAGCCTCTTCACATCTCTGCAAAATGAAGATAATAGTAGCAGAACTAATCACAGAGTTCACCTACACTGTCATGATATGTGGCATTCGGTAGATGTATTACTTTGCCATAGTCTGTTTGGGAAGGTTACAATTAAGACGTTAGACTATGAATTTGACTTAATTAGGAGCAGGTGGGTGGGAGAAAGGAGAAGAACACAAGGATAATTCAACAGTCAAAAAATGTTTAGACTATCTAATGGCAGTAATGACACTACTGATATCATGTTTTGTTTTGCTTTCTACCGATCTGAATATGTAAATTCCAGGACCAGAGCTGTAGAAATCACACTAGGGCTGCATCAGTTGGTCCCTAGTGCCACAGGTCATGCAGTTCCTTGAGGCTTCTTCTCCAGGGCTCTGCTTTCACTCACTGTTGATAGAATTCTCAGAGCCCAGGACATAAAGAGGCTTCAATTGAATGATAACTTCAGCGAATGCTTCATCTTTTATTCCTTCTTTTCCCATTTTGCTTACAGTTAGGCATATCCTAAAGGTATGTGAACTTCCTTTTACAAAGCATTTACTGTGTGTCATAGAGCACAGTCCCTTGATATAAAAAAAGGAATGACTAACTTATTTGTTAGCATTTGAAGGAGAATTTTGACAGTTACTTGAAACCTGATTGTAAATGCTACTGAATTGTGACTAAATTTTTCTTTCTTTTTCTAGTAATAAACTTTATCTTAACAATTTTTTAAATTAAATAGCAAAGTAGCAAAGAAAGTTCCTGCCTGTTAGAAAGGGTGGGCTTTTTTTTCTTCACATTCTATCTTCTTATCAGACTCTTCTCTCAGGATGGCTTGATAATTATAATGCCAAAATAAAAATAAACAAAAACATAAACATGTACAAAATATTAGACATGGGTTAGAAGATGATGGTTAGGTAGTTAGAGTACTCTCATCACCCAAGGCTCAGCCTTGGTTTCTATTTTCTTTTTACCTAAAGAAACATTTGTTAGCTGAATGAATTGAGCATCCCACATATATCTTGTTCATACCATATGTGATAATACATGGAGAGATATTTAGAAAGATTGAGAGGTCCCTAGTTATTTACCAAATAAATGGGCACAAATAATGACTCTTTGAATTTGACACAGCAAAGTATAGTTTATTTTTTAACATGAAAATTCCAAAAGTAGCGCTTTCATACATCAAATGTTAATTTTCTTCAAAATGATTAGACTTTACTAAATTTGTATAAATACGTAAAATAAAAGGTTAATTTATCTGATGTCAAACTCCTCAAATGGAACAAGCTGTTGGACCTCTGTCACTGGTTATATATTTATATAGCTTGGTTTGGGTATTTCAAATATTCAAATAACTTGTTGCTACAACAATCTATATATTTGAGTTTACTACTATTGAAAATTTTTCTAGAGGGCAAAATGGTATTTTGCTCTGTATTTGACTGCAGAAAACGTACACGTAAGTGTCATATGAAAATACTTCTTTGCCAGGATTCCTACTGGCACAGGCTGTATGAGCCATCAAAGCTTTGTTTAGAAGCTCTGCTTCAGTCCCTTCAAGAAACCTGTCTCCAAAAATTGTACAATCACATCTCCATTTTTTCTTGTTATATGGTATTTCCATCACTCAAGGCCCAGCCTCAGTTTCTATTTTGTTTTTACACAAAGAAATATTTCTTAGCTGACAGAATTGAGCCTCCTATGTACCATTCGTTTCCCAAATCCATAGTTTCTGCATTAGTCATTTTCTCTTCACTGGGATAAAATATCTGACACCCACAATTTAAGGAGGAGAGGTTTACTTGGATCATGGTTTCAGAGAATTCATTCCATGGATGACTGGTTCCATTGCAAATGGCAGAAAGGCACAGCAAAAGGAAGTTGCTAAACAAAGAGAAGGGAGGAGCTGGAAACAAGGGTACATCCTGCCAGGTCATGATCCCCAGGACCTAACTTCTTCCACCCAGGCCCACCTCGTAATAGCACATTCAGCTACGAATTCTTTAGTGACTTAGTCCACCAGTGATTATAGGGCCTCCGTGATCCAGTAACCTTCTACAAGCCCACCTCTGAATACATGAGGCTTTTGGGGAACATCCTAGATCTAAACCATAACAGTCTCTCCAAATTTTAGAGCTAGGAGAAATTAAGAACCTAACAAAATGCCTGATCTGGAATACTATTCGAGAAATGATATCAAACAACTATTAATTAAATCATGCTATCCATTCTCATTTCACAAGACCAGGTAGATTAATTGATTTACAAAAGCTTAATTAGTCAGATATAGATTTTGAAAATCTAGTTTCCTGATTCTTAAGCCATATAAGTTTTAGCCTAGCTGTGACTCATTTTACCTCTCAATAATCTTTGTCTTCTTGACTATTTGTCCATTTACTACATATCTTCAATGAATGCTGCTAAATTCTTAATTTGTAACTCCTAACAGGTTATAATGTTGTAGAAGGTAAAATTATATCTTTATATCTGTATTAAAATTGCTTATCACTCTTGCATGTTGCTTATGTATGGTCATCATAAGCAAGATTCAATTTATGCTAGTGACTATTTGAACAGCTCTCCCATAGGCTTTAGTTATAGGAGAGCCCCCAAAATATGTTCCTCAGTAGTCAGGGAGTTGATTGATTTTTATCCCTTCTCAATAGGATTAGAAAGAGAAAAAATTACTGACATTGACATACAGGTATAAAATAAGGAAAATATATTTACAAAGCTTGCATTGCACAAAGCTACAAAATTATTTAATGATGCAAGAATAATGCTGGTAAGAGAAAATAACAGATGGTATATTTAATTTGGCCACAAAAAATATAAAACTATGATAGCATATTCATGCTACCTTATTAATACCTAACTGGATGTCTAGGTCCCTCCTCAGTGGTCTCAATATTTTATAATATAATTCTTTCCTTTTAATTACACTAGTGTCATTAAATTCCTACCATTGTAGCTAAATACTTACTTGGCCCCAAAAATTGTCCTTCACGGACAATTTTTTCTAACTGCTTCAGAATTTTCAGTGTTCTTGGTACTAGTATATCATTGGCAGAGAAAAAAAAAAGAGAGAGAGAGAAAAGAGAAAAGAAAACAAAAGCCAGTACCAAAGATGCTGTAAGGTCTGATCTTCTCACCTGCAGCTTAGAGTCTTTTGACAGGCAAAGGAAGACAATAAGACAAAGAGAAACAGAACCTAACTCTCCTTTTGCCCTTTCCTCAGGAATCAAAACCGCAAGTTAAAAGCCAAAAAACAAAAACAAAACAAAAAGTCTTATAAAGTACAGAGGTTAAAGAGAGCATTTTTCTCTGCCCCTGGTAAGAAGAATTCATTCCTGCTTGCAACAGGACACCTTTATGAGTTCCTAGTTGGGAATATTTGACAATTTGAGGATAATTAGAGGTTGAGAATCCAATGTCTTTCCCTGGGAAAGAGATATTAGACTTCCAGTTGTATTTTTTGGAACTGCACAGATCTTGAGGGAAAAATACTTTCTGCAGGTACTATAAACACCAAGCTGATCTAGTACTCAAGTCATTTGAAAAATTGTGAAGTAGTGACTAGAAAGAAAAGACACTAAAGCTAAGCTAGTCTTTTGACACCTTTACTTGGGGAAGCTGGATGAACTCATGGTTACCTGAATCTTGTCAACCTATCATTCAGTCTTAACCAGTTCAGAGTCAGATTAAGGTGATAAGACCCCTCCACACACACACTCTAACTGTTTAGAAAAACAAAATGAAAAACCTCTATGTGGAAGATCTTATTATCTGGAACATTTAAAACACATTATCTGGCTCAAGAAAACCCTCTAGGCACTCAAAAAGGCAGAAATATATGGAAGATAGCAAAGATAACAATATGTATCATAAACCTATCTACCACATGATGCCATTATTGTAATTAACAGACAAGGAAATTTTTAAAAATAGAATTAATTTGTTCAAGAAAATAGAGAAAATTTGGGGGCAATAAACAAAAGCTATAGAATCTCAATTGCAAAATCTCAATTACAATTGCAATCTATTAACAAAATCAAATGGACATGGTAGAATTAAACAATATAGTGTCAGAAGTGAGAATCTCTAACAATAGGTCAGATACAACAAATTTCAACAAGAGTAAGTTTAAAGAAAACCAAATTATCAAACCTAAACACATTACAATCAAATTGCTAAGTACTAAATTAAATCAAAAGTGCAACCAGAGTAAAAAGATCTGTTCCCTTATGCGGAGTAACAGTTGACTTCTAATGGAAGGACCAAAATCCAGGAGATAATAAAACATTTTTAAATTTTCTCTTTTACATTTGATTTGGCTAGCTACTAAGATATGTACTGCCCCCACAGAACCATACCTTCCTACATGCATTTGCCTGTGTGATGCTAATGCTAGGAGACCACAAAGTACACAAAGAAATCAACTCTGCAAGCTGTTTTTCTCTTAAGATCTTCCAGTAGGGAGCACTAAATGACAATCACAAGGTTAGAGGAAGAAGTATGTTCCCTTCTTTTTGGTTACTTTATTGGCAGCATTACATCAACAAAAGATCCCATCCTAGAAGTAACAGTACATTCAACCCTCCAGCTTCTTCAACTCTTGCATGATCGGCCTTACTTGTTCTCTAACTGAGGGATGGCACATCCTCTGTAGGGGTCTAGGGATCAACTTTGAAGTAGCACTTCACCAAGCTTCTCAGTGCTGACAAGAGTGATCTCTTGGCAAATGCCTATTGCAAATATACAGGCATGCCCATATGTGACTGCCTTGACTATATTCAGAAACATTTTTTTGTGTGTGTGACAATAATTTCTTCAAATCAGATATCTGGTCCTAATAAAGCAGAATGATGCTTTTTCCATAGTTTTGGTTGTCATGTGTTTTTCAAACATGTAAACAACAATCTACTAATATGCTTTTTCTAATGTGTAATAATGAATAAAACTGTCAATAATATGAAAATTAAAGAAATGTAACATTTTCTGATCAGGAAACAAACTTCAAGACACAAGTTTTAATAGATAGTGATCATATCATCTTTGGCAAACAGAACTATATATAGCATTTTTCATATATTATTAGTTTTGTAAATGGTACAATCATAAAAGCAATGACATCATTTTAATTACATAATTAATGTGAAATCAAACAATATTTGAGTATCTTTAAAATCTAATGAATTTGTTATCTACAAGATTCCTGTCTTCTTCCTTTTTCTTATTCTTTTTTCTGGGAAACAAATCCCAATTTGAGTTTTCAAATAAAAGCCCTATAAAATGTGCTACCTGTACACCAGCATGCCTATACTGATGGTAGATAACTCATGTCCATCTGGTCAGTTAATAATTTAATATCACTGCTTTTTGACAAGTTGAGCCTTTGTTCCTCTTGTTTCCCTGATTGGCAAAAAGCACAGATGGTAGAATATTTTTGCCTAATGACTAAAATCTGATGTTAGGTTACCCAGTAAGATAATTCCTTATTAATTGTGGTTTATACTATTAATAGACTATTAATATTATCTTTGAAAGTTTCTACTACTATCTTATTAATGTAATACTAACTGCAATACAAATTGCGAGTAGGGAGAGTGTGTCTTTTAGGAGGAGACATAGAAAGGAGCATGCTGGTTATATAGGTCAGAGGTCTTTTGCTTTTTCTTCTGTACCAATTTTTGCTCCCTCATCACATTAAACTTTGTAGAAAAAGATCCCATAGAATTATACACGTGAAGACATTCATGGTTATTAATACCTCCAACTGGCTTTTTCTGAAATATTGAAAAATTTGTCCAGAACACACAATTAATTTCTTAGGAAATTAGAAATTGTTTGTATATTATTAATTCTGTTGACTTTTTATCATATCCTACTTTTAGATTTGGTACAATAATTTATGTTTATTTCATAATATATCATTTAAGTAATGTTTTTTAGGCATCATTCAGACAGCTCCAGAGTCAGCTTTGCATCGTGTTTTGCTGGTCTTTCTCCATGATGTTGTATGAATATAGGAGGACAAGTTTATATGACCATGAGAGGTTGGGATAATGGAATCAGCTACTTCATATGCATAAGCTAGCAATCTTTGAAGAATGATTACTTTCATTTCTGTGCATTCTTCCAGTGTGGTCAGCATTCTTGGCAGATAACAAAAATCTTTTCCTTGTCCTTCTTTGGGCTTTGATATGTTCTGGTGCTATAAATTTCTGCCTTGCCTTCTGTTCTAAAATAGCCTACCCCATTCTGCTTTGGGACCTTGGCATTGTCCCACCTTCATCACAGCTTTTACCACATCAAGCGCACCCATTACCCACACACAAACTGACAGACACATTGGGCTTTCAAACTGACACTGACGATTCTTGGCAGTTCAATCCTATGCCATCTACTCTGTTGGGTGCCCAGTCAGTGATGGGTTTCTTTGCATGATCATCTTCTACAGAGCTGAAACTGGGAACATTCCAGGCTCCTTCACAGATTGGATACATGACGTACATGCTCATTCCAGGTAGAAGATAGCTGCATGTTTGACCACTTAATATTTTCTGATGACCTGCTCTTTTATCCCTCAATCCCCAATGTACAAGGGTTCAATTTTTTTCACTTACTTTGCCTTTTCTCTTAACTTCTGTTTCATATGCCAAAAAAAGAAAATAATAGAGTCCAAACTGGATCTTGATGTACTCAAGAATCTTAATAACAAATTCTACATGAAAAGTCAGAAAATGAAGACTAAATATTTGTTTCCATGCATCCTGTGACATTCGGAATCTTACTCCTGAGGAGTGAAGCTCAGGGCTGCCTTGATCTGATTATAAATATGCCTACTTTTATTTTGTGCAAAAACAAAATGAGAAAAGTACCTTAATATTCTGTCAGAATATCTTTCCCAGACACATATCTCTTTCTGAGATAACTGCATAGGAGATGTTTGGAAGAAGTTTCCATTTGAACGGTAAGATAATAACCATTTCCAATGTCTCCAAAATCATCTTCCACAATTAATGGCATGTTTAAAGTATAGAAATAAAAATGTTATATTATATTAGGCAAGCTTAAATTGTGTTCCTGCTTTCACATTACAAATCTGTCCTGTCCCCATGTCCCCAAACGGAAACTGCTTAAAACCTTCTCCTGTGACCAAAAAATCAAAGTTGAATATAAATTAAGAGGCAAATAATAATTATTTTTGTTTCATGATTATCTGCTTACACAGATAAAGTTATGCTATTGATTGATTAATAAATAAATAATCAGGCAATTTACTTGCCTCTTTAGTGAAAATAGTGATAGAAATGTGTTTGTGTATGTATGTGTGTGCATGTATGTGTATAAAAAGACAGGTCAGTGAGGCTAGCCTTTTATTTCTGCACTTTTTACTCTCTACTTCTATGGCTTCTCTTTCCTTATTCTGCCTGGCTCATCTAGTCTTTGTTCCTGTACTAGCTTTCACATTCATTCTCCTGGGAGTTTTTCTCTCAGCTTCATAACAACCCAATAAACTTGTAAAAATAAGGGGAAAAACCTGCACCAAGCTTCAACTGGTTGTTCCAGAAAAGGCCTCTAAAATTGTATGATATGACACTGGGTATAATGAAGTCCCAGAAGCCAACAGAAGGTTATATATAACACAGCCATAACCTCTCTTCTTAGGTGTGAGTTACATCTGTAGTGTTGACGAACTCCAGGGTAGACCGAGCATGTTACACATGGGGTTAGCCTTGAAGACATTAATGAATTCTCAAGTGGCACAGAACACCTTTACTTTGCATTCACTGAACTGCAGGGCAAAGATGATAGCATTTGTCCATCAATGGTTTTCTAAGGTGGCCTCTCAAAGTGTAGAGGAGGTATTCACTGCCCATGAGCCTTTAAGGCAGACAACTGACAGATCTCTGAAAGTCCCAGTCCTAACAAGCTCTGGAAAAGTACTTTAAACAAAGTTAACACACACAAAAAGTAACCTTAAAAGTGATTTCTGAATGTTTGCTTGGGAAAATATACAGGATTTTGAAAGGGAGAACCAAGAACTGAAATATGATGAATATACAGTTTTGTAATGTGACTCACTACAGGGCAATCTGTAAGTTCGTGTACCTTGGAGCTGAACCAAGTATCTATCCAAACTAATTAAAACTTAGTATTGATACAACTATAGAAGTTCTGTCTCTTTCTTTGCAGACATTTTAGTTATACATTTACCTCAAAGATAGTGAATTAAGATTCAGCCATTAGTCCAACCTAGAAGGAATAAAATCTTAACAATTTAGCTACTTAAACAGTCCGTGCTGTGTGTCCCTAGTTTAGAAATGCATTTTGATAAAATGTGCTGGTGTTCATAATTACACACTTAAGATCAGACAGACTTGGTTGCATTCTTACTCAGCAGTTTACTACATGGGAACTTCCAGTTTCAGCTTTCTTACCTAATAATGAGGAACTGTTTACCCTCTTTTAAACACCATTGTGAGTAGGCAAGCAATTAAATAAAATATACTTAGCACATTGCTTACCACCAGTAAGATAATACAACAGAAGCCACTAGATTTGTTTTGTAGTTCAAAAATAATTCAATAATATAGTCTGTCATTCTTGATGTGACAGGTGCACAACATAAAAAAACTAGCTAAAATATGCAAAATAACTAACATCAATCTTACTGTGCATGAGACCCATTTCTTTACATTTCAAGAGATCCCCCCATTTAAATCCAAATTAGTTCATAACTATTTGCTGATGTTCCATGGATATTTAAACTAACATGGTATCGCAGCCAAAAGGGTTTCAAATTGAGTCCTGAGTCACATTCTGCACAGGTTAAAATCCCAGGAGGAAACGCAACTGCAAACTTTGCTCAGTTCAACTTAGATTAAAATGAGATCAGCGTGGGAGGCAGTGCAGCTCAGAACATTGACATACAATACAGGATGCATCTTTAATGCAAGAAAGGGCTCACTGGGAGCATAAGGCATGAAAGTTTGAAATACCAGACCTGATGTTGGGAGCAAAGCCTCCCCATGAAAGTAGAGCAGGAAGATGCCCAAGGAAGAGTATATCCCAATTTGCCCTTGAACCAGAAAGCATGTTATTGCTTGCACATCAGTGCTAGCTCTTAAATTCGTTATAAATTACATTTTGGACTACCTTAGAAAGAATTTTTGACAGATTGTAACAATTGGATCCATCATTGTTTCATTAAACCAATATTAAGTAAATGTTTCCACCTTTTAGTGGGTCTTATTAGATACTGATTAGCCGTGACACGTCATTATTTTCAGCAGAACATGATCAGGATCCAGCAATGAGCACTGAGATGTAATCAGGCACCAATGTATGCTGGAATTAATAATTATACTAAATTGGGTGCAATGAATAATTTATGGTGTAAATTCTTATGCAATTTGCTATGGTAACCCACAAGAAGAGCTCTGCTGTATTTTAACAAAGCACAAGTTACCAGAAATGAAATAGTAATATTAAAGTGACACCCACTTTAGGAAGAAAACACTTGGAGATGGGCAAACTGCAATAAGATGAAAACATGAAATGGTATTGACATTATCATCATTAATTAGTATTCATTATTTATCCAGTAGTGCAAAGGACTCAAAACTTTAAGGACACCTTGCTCTTCAAATGTTAACAGACAAAATAGGCTCCTCTTTATCATAGAAGGTACTGCAGAGTGTGTTGCTTGGGCTGGTTTGTTTGCTGTTTTCTTAACAAACAAAAACATTCAAAGTTATATTGATTCTCTTATCTTAATAGAAAAAAACAAAATTCAGAAGGTGCTTTAAGGGAAAAAATTGTTGTTAAGCAGATTGTTGCACACATGGGTACTTTGAAGAAACTGTACTTTGTGCATAGTAAATACTCAGTTATCACAATTTTATCATGTTTTGAGTGTGACCCTGTATCTAGTATCATATGCATAATCTCCTGTGACCTAAGATTGTTGTTATGAAAATGATAGATAAGGAAATTTAATCTAAGAAATCAGACAGGTTCACACAGCTAGAAAATTAGTAAAACTGATTCTAGTGTGATATGTATGTTTGAAGAATGATCCCTTGCCTTAATTTCTGGAAAAAAATATATATATACTTTGAATTTGTTCAAACTGACATTCTTCACATACATAATTCTGTAGTCTGTAAGTCTTAAAATATATGTCAGATTATTAACATCCACTAATGAAAATTTTGTTTAGCTTGTTCAATTTTGACCTGAAAAGCTTTGTTGTGGTTCATTGCTTAATAAAAAAAAAATCAAGTAATCTGGTTATGGCTGTGTGTCAGTACACAGTAAATGATCTTATCAGTACATAACTTGTCATACTAATTTCTGCGTGCATTTACATGGAGCGTTCCTTATGTATTCATTGTCCATCCTCCTGGGTAAACTCAAAGGTAAAGAAATTAATGCGCCATTTCAATGGGAAAAAAACCCAAATTGATGGAGGCTGCAGGTTCACAGGAGGGTATTTTTCACTGCTGTCTTTATGCACAAGCATGCTGTCATCTATCTCAGAGCAATGACAAGTAACAGTCATGTATCCACATTGAGTTAGCATTTCATATGCTTTATGTTATCAAATCTGCACTAAAGATGTGAGAATGTGTAAACTATTTGAATGTCCATAGTAATGGAAGCTTGTTTTCAGAAAGTTGGAGAAATTTCCCCAATATTAGCATAGCAAGTAAGTCATGAGACTGAATTTTAATTCAAGTCAATCTCTATACAGTGTTAATAGTTATGCTACCCTTTCCAAAACAGAGTAAGGCACTGCCTCATTTTTTTCTAACTCTCTTTACACAAATCAAACCCTTTTCTCACAGGGATAACTAATGTCCTCAATTTAGAATGATATTTATTTGACAGTTTACAGCTAATGAAGACAAATCACCTTGGGAGCTATTATCACTCACTCACTTTTACCTAAATGTGAGTAAAAAGGTGAAGGCAGCATTTGATATGGTAAAGGAACTGAGTGTACAGAAGATAAAAGTAAGATGAATGTCTGGTGGCCTGAAACAAGAATAAAGATTCCTAATTAACTGAGCATGCCCCAAACTTCACCGTAGGCTCGATCTCTGTGACAGGTGAGTAGGTGAGTATACAAACCCCAGGCACTCTTACTGACTCTAATCTTTCCTCAACTGATGATTGTAATATCTAATTTATTTATTTTTTTATTTTATTTTTTTTTTCGGCACCAGGGATTGAACTTACGACCTTGCACTTACCAGGCAAGCACTTAGGCCACTGAGTTAAATCCCTAGCCCTTTGTAATGTCTAATTTAAAAGAAGTTGTTCAGCCCATTGTTACTATAAATCAGTCAATGTCTGTTGTTCTACTGTACTGTGAAGGAGATGGAAAAATGTAGAATGGGTCTAGCAAACTTTAAAGTTTTTCCTTGTTTGAAGGAAAGAGTCGTTTTTGTGCATATTTGAGGCCCCTGTTTTCTAAATTTTCCTCTTCTTTTGTTAAATGCTCGCACATAGAGGCTGTTTAGCAAAACTTGATGGTGATAATGATGGTGATATCACCCCTTAACACTACTGTCCAAAAAAATAAAAGTAGAGGAGAAAACTATCACATTTTAAAAGAGTAGAATTCTAAATTAAATGTTATTCCTTTTCTTAATGATGTACACTTACCATCTTTCAAAACAAAATGTATTCTCAAAAGGTAATAGGAAATTCTGTAGAAACAACAGAAAATGAAAGTCGCCCCTTTATATTAGGACAATAGGCATATATTAGGACAATAGATGCCTTAGAAACAGTTTTAACTGTTCTGCAACAGCTTGTGCCCTAAAGCAGTAAATATCCTAGTGATAGGAGATTATTTGGTTTTTGCTTTTCTAGGTAAATATGTAAACAGAAATACATACATGTAACATATACATATGCAGAGCTTTATTATCATCTTCCACATTGTTCCTAGGTTTGGGATAAAACTAATCATTGGCACAAAGGTTAGTTAAGAGTGAGCTTGTAAAATTGGTGTAATTCTAACAGCAATCCTGTTTTCCTTATTGTTTCTATAGTATAGCAAACAAAAGGCACCCTTGCCAAATCATGAGATGAGTCTGGGAATACAAAATGCAGTATTTTCAATCTCAATCTGAAATAAAAAGCTCAAGAAAACATAAAGTTGCATAGGATTTGTGGAGGGACAGTAACTCATTTTTAGTAACCCAAGAATGTTTTCTGCCATATTCCTGAGTGTGCATAGACAAAAGACCAGTCCATTTGAAGCTTCCTAGTCTTCCAAGGACAACCAGGCTAAGCCAGCATAATTCCTTCAAAAACTTTTCTTTACACTCTAAAATCACCCTATTCTTAACTCTGATTACCCAAAGCTGGGTGGATATTATATCTTTCAAGCTAGTCTGAGAGAAGCTGGGGGCTCCTGTTCATTCACTTGTCTTGCTCAAATGAAAACTTGTATGCCCAACTATTCAGTGGAATGATAATGGTATGTACAGTTGTAGGTGTGTTGTGAGAATTAAATAGCATCAATTTGGAAAATTGTACCTAAAATGAGAAAGTCAGAGATACACTTATCTTCCCATCTTCTTTCAGGATGCTTCTGCTGAGAAAAACTAAGGTTATTTTCCTTCTGAAAACACAAGAAATTCTGGCACAAGGAGCAAGGATCTTGCTTCCCTTTCCCAAGTTGCCTGCTTTTGCCTTGGTTTACCTTGGTTTATTCATCATCATGAAAGTAAGTTGGAAGTGAAAATTTCTAGGTAAAATATAGAAAAATCAAGCCCTTCTTAGCTGTTTTTTTAAAACCGAAGTCTATTTTTGACACAAGAATGTTCTGCGTGAACAAGTTTCTTTGGGATGCCAGTCTAGTTGGTATGTTCTGTAGTGTTTTTTTTTTTGTTTATTTGTTTTGTTTTCCTCTGCCCTGTTCCCTCAGGAATCTCCCCACATGACCTTTGGTTCTCTGAGAGGAAACTCCCACATTCAGGCAACCCTGCATTCCAGCCAGAGATCTGGCTACTGATATTTTTTATCTTCATTATCTGTAACTGAGATAGTTTGGAGACTGAATATATGCAAGGGTTTGGCTTTTAGGGAAGGAAGTTTCACCTGAAGATGTAAGGGCTCCAGGATACACAGACTTTAAGAAAGGGAATAGAATTCATTAAGAAAAGCAGAACAGGCTTCTGTGAGAAATTGAATTTTTGAAACATGCTAACCTTTCTTTGCTTTCAGGAAAGAGACTGTGTTTGTCTCAAATATAGTTGGTGATGATGCATTCGAGTTTTTAGAAAGAAGAGAAAACAAAAATATGAAATTAAAAAAGATAGTATGGCTGATAGTAATATAGAGGAGAAAGAGGCTATATCAAATACATGAGGACTCCAGTCTATTTCAGAGTAAGGATTATTTTTTCCAGTCTGTTTATAGATGTTGGGTTTGGGGGGATACCTCAGAAACAGGCATCATTTAGTTCAGTATAGAATAGGTTCAACTGGCTTGAAGGGTCATTGGTTGTTTCTCAGTCAAAATGTTGACCTCACCCCTTAACTCCTGGAATTTGCTGCTTTTAATCTATATTACATCTGACAAATAAATGCATCTCAACTTTTTATTTGCTTTTACTTAACTTAGGGTGCTAGAAGTCTTTTAAGAAACTCAAAAGTTACAATTGAACTCTAATTACTTAATACAACTCCAAGTTTAGTTTATTAAAACTAGAATTTTAAGAAAGAGCTTGGAAAGTATTTTTAATAAAATTCATTGCCTTCATTCCTAGTGAGTTTTAATAATTGAAGTTGTCATAAAGTTTGACCCATGAAGTGTAACCTTGATGGTTATTTGTTATGTATTCAGTTTTGTCTGCCTTAGTTTAAGCTTAAATATTAATGGAAAAAAGAAAACCTACAAAATCCCTGAAGCTGCACTGTAGGAGTCCAGCACTTTTAAGCTGGTGGCAATGAATATAATCATCATTTCTGTGCTAACTTTTAAAGACAGCAACAAACATGGAAGCAAATAATTTAAAGAATGGTACAATGAATATTTGACAACTTGCATATGCAAAATGTGCAGCTTATTCTGGAAGTCTCCTTTCCAGCATAAAAATGTTTAAAAATGCAGGTGATGATAATCTGTAAAACATAGGGAGAGATTTCTTGGTTGTGTTTGGAGTAAAAAGAATGCAAAGATAGCGGTGACTGCCCACAGTGTGGTTGGTAGCTCTTCTTACTCAGGCCAGTTTGCTTTGATTTCGGTGTGCTTAATGGCTAAAGGTACAGCATAATATTTGCTAGTGACTAGCTTTCTAAATTTAGATCTTGGCTATACCAAATACTAGGTCTTTGGCTTTTGAGCAAGTCAAAATCTATGTACCTCAACTGTTCTGTGCGAATGGAAATGGTTGCTACATTGTAGTTTCTTGTGAGAATTAATTTCTATAAAACTTTGAAAATCCTTGAAACATGTTAACTGTTCAATCTACATTAGCTCATAAATAAATCATAATGGCAATGGTTAAAGGACATTCAGCTGACATTTGTATTTCCACAGATAAAGTGTATACTTTTGGAATAATTAGAATTAAAATAGAACATCTTTTTCAAAACTTCAAAGTTACTCCAAACATTTCACAAGTGGTTACTAACCAACTAATTTGAGTTTATCATAAGAAATCTGTGCCATAGAGAATATCAAGTTTTAAAAGTATATAATGATATATGTTAAATTCACCAAATATTTGTTGAGCATCATTAGTAGCAAGCAGATATCAATTGATTTGTGAATATTTTCATTAACATTCCTATCTTCTCGAACCTATAACTAATGTCATAGGTTAAAGTCGGGCATGATTTTATCTCAGCATTGCAGAGGGGTTAGGCAAGTTTGAGTACAGCCTGGGCAACTTAGCAAGACTTTACCTCAAAACAAAAAATAAAAAGGACTACAGGTATAGTTCAGTGTAAAAGCCTTGGGTTCAATTCCCAGCACCACAAAAAAAGTCATAGCTTAGTATATGAGTAAGCTAATTTGCAACTGCTGTGTAGTATGATCAATGGTACAACTAGCAGTGTAAAAGGCATATTAGTATATTAAGTGAGAAGTAGTAATTTTGTCTTCTTGGATTAAACATGCTTTGGAAAAGCAGAAACCTTGAAAGATCAGAAAAAAGTGCTAGACCGATGAAGAAGCAATATGTACAAACACTTAACATATCAAGCATCATGATCTAATGTTAGCCCTGGGCTTCAGAGTATTTGACAGCAATAAGGGGAAGGAGACAAGAAAGGGAAAACTGAAAGGATTTTGAAATGCAAGACAAACCACAGACCCTTTGCTCAGATTGTTAGGTAGCTGAAAATCTTTTCAGAATTGGAATGGAGAAAGATGACAAAGAGAATAATGTATACAATATTAAACTCCATAGCAGAAAAGAACATTGGATGAATTTTCACAATTTCAAAAATTAAAAGAAATGTGTGTGAAGTGACTTGCTGAAGGTCACAGGCAGAACAGAGGCAGATCAAGTATTGACAGAACCTAGACCTGATCAGGAAAGGAGAAACAAGTGACAATGACAAAGAACAACTGACTTAATGGCATTGGTTATTGTCTTTTATTCTGCTTCTTTTTATTTTATTTGTCTTCTTCCACATCAATTTTATATTCTGCCTACTAAAATAGAGTTCAGTTGTAACTAATATCCTATTTATGGGCTGTTCATTTTGTACAATCTTGGAACTAAGTAGTTTTAGGAATATCACATTTAACACCCATAAGAAGTCTTAGAGGAAGCTTTATATATATATATATAAATACAAATATATATATATATATACATATATATATACATATATATATGTATTTGAAACACATATGTGAAAAATATCAAGATATATATCAAAAATATATTTAAAAATCAAGATACATATCCTATTATATATATCAGGATCTATTCATCATCTATCTAACACATATACATATATCTGTCATCTATCTAACATATATACATATATCCATCATCTATCTAATATATATATATATATATATATATATCATGAAGTTTAGAGAGTTAAGTGATTAGTCCAACATATTGAGTGACAAATTTGGATAACTCAAGCCTCTCTGATTTACTGGCACAGTTTACAAATTTCATGCTGTGTGCTCTCATTAAAAGATCCTCATAGGTTAAAGCTGTTTTTTCTTGAAAAATCCATAAGGTGTCTGTGCAAATTTCCCTGGGTCAGTTGATGCCTCTCTTCTGAGTGCACACAAGACAAACAAAATTTATTGGCAGCCTCTCATTAGATATCTGTGTCTCACAATTTCTAAATTGTGCCATCTGACCTATGAATCTTTAGGTACAGATGTGCTGAAGAAGGACTAGAAGAGCAGAAACAGGATATTTATGATAGAAAATTAGAGTCATTGAAAGGCAATACTGAAATTAGGGTGACACAAAAATTTAAGGATTTTGCAAGGAAATTTTGTTTGATTTGGTCATTCTCTTTTCTTTCTTTCTTTCTTTCTTTCTTTCTTTCTTTCTTTCTTTTATTGCTTTGATTTCTGGAGACAGGGCATTGCTAGAATTTCAGCTAGAGTTCCACATTGGCTTTGAACTTACTATTTAATTTGGAATGGCCTCAATCTTGTGGTGATCTTTCTGCCTCAGCCTGTCCAAGTGCTAGGATTACAGACATGCATGATCATGCCTGGATGATTAAATTTTTCTTATGCTTACTGCCTCATCTAGCAAGCCAAAAAATAAGAACTTTAATATAAATATACCACTTCTAATACTCAAAATATGACTTTATATAGATCTCATCAACTTCAGAACTATTAAAAAATAATTTCAACAGTGTTTCCAATTTTCTCATACTTCTCATGCTCTCATCTTCTTGCAGAAATGTTTCTCCAGATCTTAGAACAGAAGGTCATGGCAACTTACATGGCAAACACATTTTGTAAAGTAGTATTTACAGGAAAGTATTTACCTTGTCTTTGCCATTCTACACAAGAGTTTCAAATGTCTAGTTGAGAATTCTATAGGAGCAGATATATTCACTGGCAATATTCTAGAACTACCTGGAATGTCTTTGTCTTAAAAACAGGGGCATTTTTTTCCTTTACCTTTTATGAATTATGTCCTCCTTATCCCTTTTATGAAGTGTAAATTTGAACCCTACTTTCTCCTTTTCATGTCTGATATATTAGCAACTATTGCATTTTAGTCCATTGCATTTATATCCAATTTTCTCTCACTAACCCTAATTTTTCATATGGTTAACCCTATGTTTGTCTTTATAATCATTTTTGAAAACAACTGGGTCTGAAAATATATTTTAATTGATTTCTTTGTATATAATGTTCTTATCACAGAATTTAGTTGATTAAACAATGTATTATAGCTTTCAAATAATTTCAATATCATATATTTGCATAATTGAATTTGAATTACTTTTTATACACTGGTCCAGGAGGATATGTACAAAATAACTAAGAAATGGAAGACCTGTGAGTGATTATAACTAGGTTGGATCTTTGTAAACTTATGAAAAACAATCTTATTTCACAGGCAAAGTTGACATTTCTTGTAAGGAAAAAAAAAAGGAATATGATTGTGTTTTATTATGAGTGCAAAACGAATAAATGACACCCACAAACACCAGTTTCTTTCTCATTTCAGGAGAATTTTACCTACACTTTCACCACTTTTCCTCTGGGAGTTCCTGCTTAACTTGTTTTTTTTCTCCACATGTTAATTTTGTTATCCAAAAGTAAACTGATAATAACTCTCCAATAGTCATCTCAGAGGACTCATTACAGTATGAATTAGATAGTTCTCTCAAGCAGCTTTTTGTTCCTAGAGAAAAATCCATCACAAAGAAGAGAATTTGCAATGCTAAGGGTAAATAACATAAGATATCTGCCACATAATTTCAAAACACTCAATCAATAAAAAAAAATTCCATCTACATAATGGGTCAATAGCTTCTGAGAAGAGAAGGGAGGGGAAGAAAATGTTTTTAATTCAATTATACTGAAAAGTTGACTATCATTTCTTCCTGTCTGGCATGGGAAAAAAATGTGAAGGACTGAGAATTACATGCAAAACTAAAAAGAATTGAATCTGAGGTGTCTGATTTTGATTTGGCTAGCCCATGCTGCTGTACAAAAATAGCCCTGGGCATTAATCTGTCAGGTCCATTATTATGCCTATTTCTGAGATTTTTATATTGGTTTATAGTAGCAATAGATATTTATTGAGTGCTGATCACCTGCCAAGCTCAGTGCTGCACACCTTAGTAGTGATGGTCCCTACCCAGTGGGTTTTCAATCTAATAAGACAGGCAAGGCAATTAAGATAGAGACTCGGAGGCCAAAAATGACTAATGCATGCAGAGGAGACAGAACAGTTTTCCTTTCCTTTGCTACACCTCGTGTAGCCCACTGTGGTATCTTTGTAGAAGGAAGCTAAGTAGGTTTTATAGACCAAGAGGTTGTGAAGATGGATGTCAGCAGCATTCTCTGATCACCTGTTCACTTTGGATTTTTTGACATTGATGCAAGTAGTAGATTTTCAGATGCTTTACAGGCCCAATTCCATTCCTTGTATGAGTTATTTTCTTATCCTCTTTGTTTCCTCGTATCTCATTTTATTCTCCTGCATGCGTAGCATCTTTCTCCACCATAATTCTTTAATATCTCTTTTTGAAATGCTTTATTTTCCCTCTCCACTCTTTCCAGATGGCAGCAGCATCCCTCTCTTTATCCAAAGCTTTTACGAAGACTCTTGTGATAACGAACCTAGTGAATTAAGCAGGTATGGCTTCACGCACAAAGTTACACAAAATTTAACCAAAAAATACTGAAGCATAGAAGCTTTATATAACCTTAATTACCAAATAAATACATTTCTTAAAAAGATTATGCTAATAAAAATTTAATTAAATTGATAAAAGCTGTGACTAAAATCAGAGCTATGTGAATTACACATTTTGTACAGTTGGGTGTAGCTAATTCCAAACTTACATGTACATCTAAAGTTGAATTTCTCATGATGCAGTCGTCCTCCACTGTGTAACCCAGGAGTCTAATTTTATTTTTCTTTAACTAGCAATAGCCCTTCCTTAACTTACTACTCATACCAAAAGTAGCGTGGGTTTTAACTTGTAAACATTTACTTCAGGAGAAAGCATTCTATTGTGAAAAGTGAGCAACTCGGGGACTAATGTGAGAGGCTCATTTGTGCTGATACTAGTTCAAGGCTGCCATAGCCTCCGGAGACCTGTCCCATGTGGTGATAATTAACTTTTAATGTAAGCCTGGAGGGCAAAACACTTAAGAGTTATCCAGTTTTCCCCAACAGAATGAATAGGTAAATGCTGACATATGTTTATCAATAGCTGATGTGCTTGAATAACTCACTATTATTATAAGATGAAAAACCTTAACTTTCCATTGTCTGTTCTGTTTCTCTCACCTCCTTTATTACAGAGAATTAGGCAGCTAATCTTTAGAAATGTGTAATGGGTCATAGATTATTAGAGATCAGATGGGTAATAGCTGCCACGCTTATGTCTATCTACACTTTTGTTTGGCACGACTAATTCATTACAAAATTGTTTTCTTTTTCCTGACTTCAGATTCTTGTTCAGGAAACTCCTTAATATAGCATAATAAGTATGAGTAGAACCCCACACACTCATTCAACTAACTCGTTATCCAGTACTAGATTATGAATTCCTTGAGTAAAGAGCTGATGGCTCCCTTGCTTCATTTCTTGGTTTATTTTCGCACTGTGTCCACCTTGAAGGCGTTCAGGAATACTTTTGGATAAGTGAGGTAGAAAATATCTACAGGAGCCCTTTAGGACACTAGAATTTACATATTAAATAAAATTTCTCAAAGTTGGAGGTAATTCAGGAATTTAGTCTGACACCTTTCTCTCAAAGTGAACATAAATGCAAGTTATGTAAAATTAAATTAGAATATTTCTCCTCTATGTACAGGATGAAGAAAATATCAATACTTTTTTCTAGATTATACCTCATTAACATGATTTAAATTTGTATGCCTATTTCATTATGACTAAAATTCTTTAACTTTCCAACATTCATGACCAAATAATATATTAGTAACTTCTAAACATCTAATATATGCCCTTCCTGAGATATTTAGTTAAATATTATTTCACATAAATTGTTAGCATACATAAAACAATAATTCAAATTGATCCCACTTTTAGAAATTTCATATTATATAGCTTACAGACCATTGAAAAAATGAGTGACTGAACTCCATTCCAATTCAATGTTCAAAATGTATAAACCCAGAAAGGCATAGTCACTGCTAAGGTTTGTGTCTGGATGTCCTACCAAAACCTCATGCAATCATGGGGACAGGCTTTTAGAGTTTGTGACTGATTCATGGCCCAATGCTAGGATTATGGATATGAGTGCTATGCTCCAGTGGGTGTGACCTACATACAACATTAGGAACAGAAACAGTCTTCTATTGTG
>RJWT010001590.1:0-46797 GCA_004365215.1 Cuniculus paca
AACTGGTCATGAACAGAAACCTCCAAATCTGCGAGCCAAAACAAAGCCTTTCAAAATTACTCTGACAGCAATGGAATGCTAACAGATTGAAAATTAAAAACAAAATAAAGTGGGGCTGCAAAGAGGGTAAATAGGGACAAGATCATGGGGGGGGGATTTGGAGATCATGCTACTGATTTGGAGTTTTATCACTAAGCCAATGAGAAGATATAGGAGAATTTGAGCCAGAAAGTAACAAAATCACATGTGCATTGCCAGCTAATTTTCTTGAAGAGCACTCATGCCTGGGTTTACATTCTTCTTGACAGGTAACTCAAGTGGATGGGTCTAGTCTAGAGACTTATGCAGTATCAAGTCTGCGTAAATGTTGTACATGGTTAACAACAAGAGACTCCTGATTAGCCACTTGATAGGTCTAATCATTCACCTGCTGGTGTTTAATTTGCATAACATCTCAAAATTTGTTTTCCATTGCCAACCATCTGTAACAAAATCCAAATTCCCTGAGGTCATTAACTGTTTAAAGGATCTGTCTGTCACTTACAATCAGTCTGCTACTTTGTAAAAATCAAGGAATATGTGCAATTTAATTAGTCATAGCTTTCACAGGTCAGCAGATGTTAAAGACACTAATAATCCTATACTTCAGAGCCTAGTTTTACAAGTAACTATGGTTGTGACTTTCACAAATCATTTAGTGATAAGAACCAGAGAATATGAGAAATAGGTTGCTCATTCCATAGTGTGAGATGCATATCATTGGTGGGACAAAGATGATTTAGGTGGAACAAAGATAATTTCATCTATCCAAAAACACTGTTACACATTAAACATTAACTGCCATTCCTACTGCAGTTCTTTTTACATTCTAAGATTACATCAAGAGGAAAATGTCATTTTTGGTGCTTCTCTGTTCTTAACAACTCTCCAATATTTGCAGATTTGCCACTTAACAAAGAGATAACAGAGATGAGGCCTTGTGCCTTTGGCAGAACGAGTTTAATAACATTCTTTTAGATACTGTTCCACATCACATTTCACATGTTCATAGCAGTTCATGTTTTACTGCACACATTGGGCTATGGAAATACTCTATCAGTCCGTGAGGCAAGAAGGTGTAAATTCCATTTTGAAGGAGCGGCAACCAGTGTAAGGAGGATAAATGATTTTTGCCAACTCACATAGGTTGATGACTTCCATCTTTGACATGAGTCTACTAACTTTATCTTTGGGCCCTGGTTGCACCTTTTTTTTGGTGTTCTACTAGTGGATCTTTGAGTTTCTTGATCATCGACATTGTAGGTTGAAATTTAAGCTCATAAATACTTTTCCTATACAGAGAGAACATCTGAAAGAAGCCAGACAAGTTTAGGGAAGATAAGGGGAAAATGGTACATGAGGACAGTGGCAAACAACATTTAGTAGTGTCAAGGTTCTATTTGCTTCTAATTCTTTTTTTTCTTATTTTTATGGCAGTCACACTGGGGAACCTACTTTCTAGATATTATTGTTTTTCTAATTCTTCCCACTGTTTTCTTGAAAACATTGGAAGGATTTAAATAATTTGACCATGATATTTAATCACAAGCAAAATTTGAGTTGAGCTCATTTTAGATTTCTTTTTATGGCACTAGACTAGTGATTGGAAATCTGACATAAAAACATGGTCATAGAATTATGTGAAATTTCAGTTTTAGATGTGGGACCTTGACAAAGCAGTCCTATTTATGGAAACAATTTGTGACTCCATATGTACCAATGTTATTTTTGGTATACTTTAAATTAGATGGTTTTGTGATGGTAAGTACAATAATTTCAGTGAGGAGAATCTATACTGTGGCATTTTTGTCTCCATTTAATGCCGTATTATCTGCAGATTTTTGGATGAGTCACAGAGTAATTTAAAATAGGTCAGTGTTTATACAGAGCTCAGGATAACCAGAAAAACTTCCCTCCATTTACAATTAGTATTCTATTCAAATGCCGGTAACACAACCCACACCTAGAAATATTATCCTCCTAATACATTTAATTATCTCAAATACCCTATTTTTGTTTCTAGATTTGAAAATTAGAAATGCATTTAGAATTGAGACTCTAAGAGCTAATCTTAGGTTAATTAATGGTTTTTGAGGAGAGGAGCCCTTTGTGTGATCCCTATAGATACTCTATTAGTTTCTTCAGACACAGCATACCAATTTTTACTTATGTAAATAAAAAACTATTAATGCCATAATTTGGCACTGAGAAGAATTTTCTATGGAATCTCTAATTCTCTAAAGAAAAATGAAATTTTATTGTTTCTTTGAAGCCAAAGCAAATGACTAAATATTTCATAAAGGGCACAGAAAGTTACACATCTTGACAGGGCATAGAGAATAGCATTTTTCTTTGTTTCCGCACCCTCTCTCTTTCCCTCCTCTTGCTAAAAATTACCACTGCCTTCCAAATGTTGAAACTCTGGGGTAACAGCATGATTCTTCCCGGAGAGGCAGGGCAACATTATTACGAAAAAGCATCATGGCCACAAGGCCAGGTTCTCTGGATTTAAGCTGTCACCTACTGGCCCTGTGATCATGTGCGAGTCAGTTTTCATGTTGTCTTTTTTCATTTATGTAAAGTGGAAATAAGCTTGTGTATGTTAAATGAGTTCATCTTTGTTACGGGCTTAGAAAAGTGCCAGGCACAGAGCAAATTCTGTGAAAACATTTGCTATTGCTCCTATCCTGTGATGCTTTTTAGGAAATAGTCACTGTTGCAGTCGTTTTGATTAAGTAGCATGATTTACGGTCAGTGCATTTGTGTATGACACAGGGCATCTCCTGAGCTTAGCAGTCCTCTGCATCCTTGGAAAGCCCAGTGGTTTAAACCAGAGAGACAACGGTTTCACCATCAATTCTTTTTTGTATTTGAGAAACAGAGGTATGTATATCTAGGGGAACTTAATTACAGTGGAACTTTGCAAACATCCATTCAGACACCCTCACATTTATTTAGTTGTTCATTCAACAAATTACACTGATGCCTCTTATGTTTCAGACACTAAATTATGGGTTGAGAGATGAATAATATTCATTTCTAGCATCAAGGTACTCACAGGGTTGTATGTCATATATTTTGGTGACCTATTAATAGATAACATACCTCAAAACTTGGTGGTGCAAAATAGCATTTATTGTGTTATTTTTTTTAGATCATATAAGGCAAGACTTTTCTCTGTCCCATGATAGCTGGTGCCTCAGTTGAAGTGTGTGGAATGGCTAAAGAATCCCATAAAATTTCCAATGGGATTGTATGTCTAGCGCCCCTGTTCTTTTCCTTATCATCTACTGTAGTTGTAATGTCCAAAACTGCTTCCTGTTCTAGGCTGGAGGAAAGAGCTATGGGTCAGCTTGGCACTATTATCTCCCTGGTGGTTGCCGGGCAAGTAAACTTACACAGAAGCTGGCTTTAAAGGGAGGGTTGCAAGAGAGTACTCAGAGGGTTCAGGAAGATGCTGCAAATCTTACGACTTAGCCTCAGACATCCCAGAATGCCATTTCCTTACATTTAATTAATCAGGAAAGTCACTAAGAGCAGCCTGGATTCCAAAGGAGGGAAGGAATACACTCCTCTTGAAGGAAGAAAAGCATGAGTATATTCTGGAGAAGGAATGCACTGGTAGTTATTCTCGTGGAGACAACTCATCAAGTGATTCGGCTCAGATGACACAGTGCAAAGCAGCAATCTTTTTTTTGTGGTCAGCAGCCTCACCTGCCTTGCTCTTTGAAGCATCTCTTCAGCAGCTAATTATTGTGAGAACTGCCATCATGCTTTAAAAGTGACAATTTAACCACTCATAGTTTTAAAATATCATTACTGATTTGTGCACAGAAACTTTGAATAGTTTTAACTTTTAATCCAGCTGCCTCTCTGCATTTATTTGGCACCTAGTAGGTACCAGGTATTTCTTTTAGACCAAGGTAACTGGCCAGAGCCTGTTTTCCATGGATGCTGTTATCACAGCCTGTCCTTGTCAAATGCTGTCTATAATGGAGATCTTCAGTAAAGTCTGTGCATACTCATATCAGTCTTTAGTGACCAGGTTAAGTCACCACCAAAACTGTATTTGTCTTGGGTTCTTCATTTCCTGGCGAGTTCTCTTAGGAGAGGTAAAACAATACCACTTGTTGACTTTGACAACTCCTGTTAGAAAGTGGATAACAGAAAAGTTTAACTTTCTAAGATACTTCACCAATTTAACTCATCTCCTATCAACCTTGATTTGGGTCCTCATCATATCTTACTCAGATGGAATCAGAAGACTTCTAATTGATTCTTTATCCTCTCCTAGGCCATTCCCCATGATGCTGATTGAATAGTCCTATAAAGCAAACATGATTCTATTGCATCCTCCTTAGAATCCTGGAATAGCTTCCTGTCACTAGCAAAACATCTCCACTTTCATGTAGCATTAAGATTTCTCCATGTTCTCTCTGCCCAGCCAGGCTCACTTCTACTTCTCTTGCATATATCCTGTGAATATTGAGTCTCCAAAGCCCACCCACTCCTGGCATGCCTTCGTGCCTTTGAACTTGCCATGTGCACTGCTTGACCAACTTTCTACTCATCACTCACAAGTCATTTAAATTTCAGTTTAACTCTTACCTCCTGTGAAAAAGTCTCTGATTATTACTCCCTTAATGATTCCAAACATTTGACACAATTGCATGTTTGCTCCCTCTAGTAGATTATCATCTCCTGGAATCAGTGATTGGTTCTTTATTCTCCTGGTACCTTAAATTCTAGAAGAATGCATGGTTCAATTTTAACTCTCATTCTGAAGAATATTTGTGGATTGACTGAGTGAATGAAGAGCTGCCTGCTTTTTTGTTAGTAAACAGGTGATCTTTCCTAAGCCCCTTTGTCTTCATGGTAGGCTGGACCTGAAGCCTATTTGGGAAAACAAGAGACGCGGCATTAGGTGTGAACTCCAATGGTTTGATTTTCTTAACCTTTCTTTTAATCAGATTCATTTCTAGGAAATATTCTTGCAATATACATATCTTTTCTCAAATTTGCAGAAATGAATAGATCACCCAACTCAAATGTCTGTAAGTACTTCTCTTTCTAGAACCTACTATAATTTTCCCTCTGAATTGCTTTGTAGTTTTTGTCAGAAACAGTCTTATCCACTTCCATCTCCCCCATAATGTGTTAGGGTAATGTGTTTCTTATTAAAATGTTCAGTAACTGAAGGTTTTAAGGATTTCACTGATATCAAGGTAATTTCCCTCATACAGATAGTGGTGGCTTTGACAACAGGAAATAATTATATTACACAAAAGTCAACACAACATACATCTATTTTTTCAACTAATTCCATGCCATGCATGGAAAGGGTAACATTGGTTTGGTAGTCTTCTACAGAAGATGGAATGAAATAATTACTATCAGATGGTGCTTTGGTCACAGTACAATTTCTTTATTTGCTAACAAGGAACTCGAACCACATTTTTCAATCTCTTTAAGTCTCTTTATCATCTATTGAATAGAAATAGTGTACGTCTTTCAAGGTTGATGTATTTGGGGGATTACAAGATCATGAATGGAAAGCACCTGTCACTGTCCCTAGCACAGAGATATGGAATAATTGGCAGTTTTTGGTTAAATACTCTTGAGTCTTTCATATATGCAAGGAATTCCAATGATGGCCAACTTAGAGCTCAACAAGCAAATTAGCTGAAAGAAACCCTCTACCCATAGAAGACAGACACATTCAAGTAGTGTTTCTATAAATGCTGGATGAAAGAGGTCTGTGAATGGCTGTAATACAAAACCATTTAACCAGGATGTCAGTGGGGAGAGCCGATTGCTCTGGACCATTTTCAACAAGATCATGCAGGAACAAAAAAGGTCATTTGGATGCTATGATATCCTGAAATCATTACTCTTAGATAATTTTTTGCCACCTTGAAGTCAGACAAGTGTTGGGATCAGAATGCTCACTTGACTGTTACCTCTTCCTGAAGTTTAAGACATATTTTCTGAAGTCTGTATTTTCTATGGATGGTATTAATCAAATTTTGCTGAGCGATTCAAGCTTCAGGATAAAGAAATGGTAGAACTTTAGGAAAACCATTTTATGGATGAAAAATATGAGACTTGCAGAGGTGAACTAACTTACTTAAGATTATATAGCTGATAAGAGTCACAGTTGGGCTTAGAGAACAAAAGAATCAGAAGGAAAGAATCTCTGAAAAAGACTTATGCTGACCTAGATGAATAGGCTGTACTTTGCCTATTAATGCAAAGTTAGTGGTTTATTTGAATAATTGGAAACAAGTATCCTACCTGAGATAGGATATTATACATTGTATGTGTGAGAAGACTCAAAAGTGTGATTTCAAGAGCCTACTACTTTCCCAGAGTCATTCTTTCCTTTTATCAGATGCCCGAAGTGTCCTTTAATTAAAAGGCATGTAAATATTTTGTTCATCAATTAGAAGCCCTAAGACAGCTCTTAGGATAAGACATGATTTGTGTTAAACTCACACTTAACTGTAACTGACTGACAGTACTTTTTAAAAAGAGTAACGCTAGTTAGAAAAATGGGAAAGATTGAACAGAACACAGAAATGGGATGATTAAAAGATTATTTTAAGAAACTTTACTGAGGAGCAACTGTAGAAACAAATGTCCTTTGTTAGTTAAGGCCTGTAAGAGAAAGAGCAGCTTTGGTTTTGCTTTAGTGTCTCGTCTAGAAAAATATTCATCTGGGATTTTCTTGAGGATCCATCCAGCAATGTGAAGTAGGCAGAGGATCTTAGAGAACTGCTGTTAGCAGGGCAGGATTGGCACTCATAGTGGTACAGTTTGTTCTTTGGCAAATTTTATCAGTGCTACCCATACATTGTTGATATTTTTTTCTCTCCCCCATTTTAAAATTGGGGTCAGCTGTGGTAAAGCAAGGCACAAATGTATGTCTCAAAGAAAACAGCAGGTGGATGCTATGGTAGGGTTGAAAGGCATAAAAGAGGTATTAAGGACCCACTATAAAAAAATTCAGTGCTAAGAATTTTAAAAATGGCATATAAAATGGAATAATTTGGGATAATCCTAGACAGTAAACTCCTTGAATTGTACATGGACTATATATTACATTACTCATATATTCTCTTTTCTCCTTTCCTTGGTGCAAATCAAGGTGCTGACAGCTTTTTCACTGCTACCTTATTTTGATCGTCTTACTCTGCTATTTTTCCCCATAGCAGATCACCTTCTAAAATGGCACATGTTATTGTTTACTTATTTTCTATCAAGCCTTGCTAACATATAACATATATCAAGCCCATTAGAACAGGGAGTTTTGTCTTTTGGGTTTACTGATGTGTTTTCACCAGATGGGCTTAGAACATAATAGTTATTCAAAATGTTGGCCAAATGACTGAATACATAATGTTGGATAAAAATATTAAAAATCTGAAAGTAGCAATGTCAACTACCATTGAAAATCAGTCAGACATTGGAGCATTCCCAGTTTGGTGGAAACCAATTGCAGAAATATAAGAATTATGTTATCCAATATAGTAGTTATTAACCATATGGGGCCACTTCACTTTAATTACAAAGAAATAAAATTCAAAAATTTTAGTACAATTTCAGTGCTTGGAGGCCATCAGATAGGACAGCTCAGATACTGATTTCATAATTATGGAAAGTTTTATTGGATAGCACTGCTCTTGAGGTTGGCAGGGCCACCTTGGACTGGGACTAGCACATATTTAGGTGTGAAATCCTGAACAGTGCTGGCTCTGTCTAGGCCATTTTTCTTCCTTCCTCTGCCTTTGGTTATGAATGTGCCCAAGAGTAGAAAGAGTTGTGTTGCCAAAGAATACAGGGACTGCCACATGGTCAAGTAGATCTTCTGCCAACATTGTTAGGAAAAAGCACATCCTCTGAGCTCATTCCAAGAAAAATCCTACCAGTGAATACTGCCCACAGCCATGCAAGAGGGATAGTCAGAATTTTTTATTGTTTTAGGCCCAGCATGAAAGCATAAAAGACAGAATCAGAGCTGGACTGAGATATGTGGAATCCCTGGGCAGGCAAAACAGGGATGCCCTTTCACTGGATATGCTTTTGGTGTTGGCTCAATATTTATCCAGAGAAGTTAACTAGCTTGTGAGAGAAGATGGAAATTGGGTGCAGCATCCTCTGTTGTCTGAAATAACTCAGTTCTGGAGCAAGCAAAGTAAACCTACCGTCCCTGGATTCCATCTTTTTGGAGGCAATATGTTGTTAGTGCTGAGAGCATAGATCTAGCCTCAGTTTGCCTCAGAAGACCATTCTACATAGCTGTGAAATGTTTAGCAAAGGATATAACTTTTTGGCCTTAATTTCATCATTTTAAAAATGGGGGCTAGGAATAATAGCTGTCTCATAGAGTTTATGAAGGAGTGCATTTAGATCTTTCTTTCACATGGGGAAGCTTAAATATATTTGCTTTAAGCATGTTGTTGGAGACAGGGTCAGAGGTGTGGGGAAAGAGGAGGAGTAAATCTAAATTCCCAGAGTAATTTGTCAAATGATTCCTTCTGACTTTCTATGCTACTTTGGGATGTTTGGGGCAAATACAATTGTCTCTGAATATTATTTTTGTTATATATTCTGTGATGGATTCGTTTCTAGATTTTAATATTATTTCTTATATGTTATCCATCACCAGGTAACTTACCATTCAGTCCATATTCAAATATACCCCCCAGTAAAGAGCTTCTTGTTCTTCATCTCCTGTGTATCATGCTTGTGTGGAAATCTCATATTAGCAGGCAATTTAAACATGGGTGTGTTTCACGGTTCAGATAAAAATTGACTGGTTCCTTTGACCTCAGTCTCTCTAAGGTAACTACTGGTAATATTTTTATTTTCCCCATTGGGTGTCATGACTCAATGTACTACTGGACGACTGTCTGGCAATCTTATAGATATGGGGATATCTCAAAGAGTTGTGCTTACTTTCAGTGTAGACATTCATAACATATGAACTGTAAATTCCTTCCTTTGCTTCAGTCGACTGTGCTAATCTCAAACAGTGCACTCTCTTCTATGCCCAGATGCAGTCTCAGAATTATTTTCAAACAATTTTATTTAGAAAGCCACCACCAATTGAGTTGCTTTGGCACTCAAATTGAAAACTACTTGCCATTCTTGCACCAGAGGTGATAAAATCTCAAATACACTACAAGGGGTGGGGGGGACTAAGATCATAGGCTGAACTAACTCTTGAATTTTAGGTCTGTTTCCAAGACACATGATTCTGGCAAGTATGTATTTATAGGCATAGTTATTTATTGCTTACTCAAGACATGAGAATTTCTACTCCTAGATGGACATTTGATTTGTGCTGACTATCCCCAGGACACATAATAAGCATCTATATCAGCTCTAGGACAAGTTGGTCAACAATTAGGATAATAAATAAAGGCTTTATTGAAACTGAATGAAGGCCTTTCTAGACAATAGTGATACAGATTTGTGTTATCACTGGAATCCTACTTTAATGCATGTTTAATCTTGCTATGGTTGAAGAATGTTTTATAGTAGATAGTAACACTGTATACAGTTTTTTTTTTTTTAATCCTGTGGTCCATAATCAACATCTGAGACTTGGATGGGGCAGTCTGGGGAAAATTCTTTAAGAACATTCCAAACATTATTATTAACACTGTGACTAATTGCGATATTAATCCTCTATCTTTCTATAGGTTCTGATGACAGCCAGGTTGGTACAGAATTCATTTTCTCTAAAGGAGAGGGATTAGACATGGGGACATTTTGTTATCTGAGCTTCGTTCAGATAAATTTCTCAATGTATTTGCAGATTTTAACCCTTTTGTAATGATTTTTTCATGAGAGAAAGGCTCTATTGTAGAATCACAGAGAAATGAAGTGGGTAAAGAAATATATTTATCCTTCTCATGGTAAGACAGGGAGCCCTGTGACAGCAGGATGTGCTTACAAGCAGGGGAGAGGATGGCTTAGTTGGGTAGCAGAATGGAGGGGAAGGTTCACAGACTGAGCAATGCTGTTGCTAATCATAATCATCATGATGTACCATAGATCTCTTGAACTTAAAACTGCTCTAGCAGTTCGTTTAAAGGAGCCTCCTGGGTGATTCAAGGCAGGTCCAAGCCTTTTGCCTTCAACTAAGCAAATCTGTATGTTGTCTGTTTTATAGATTGTAATTCTAATTGAGACTTCATTCGAGAAAAAGTGGAGGGGCTTTAAAAAGTAAAAATTTGGTATCCGGAGGCAGGGGTTCCAATGATTGCTCGTGACGATTGTTAAAGGCGAGTGTGGTGGGCTTAAATGTGCTGAATGAGCTCCAATCCTAGCCCTAATGACTGTGCCTCTGAAACAGTCAACCTTCCCAGTCAACCAGTACTTCACTTTCAAATATCTTTGCTTTCCTCATCTTATTTTTCTCTTTTTTTAAATTGGTCATATATTTTTGAACTAGTAAGAGAATGATTTGCAAAAGTGGATCAAATGCTCTTACAAAATGCATGTAAATAAAAATACTACCAGATAGGTCTATCAGTCCTGTCACGATGAGTGTTCCTGTGGTATAGTTTGCCCCTTGGGGAAGAGTTTTCAAGTCTGACAGATGTTTAGAACCAGGCACAGCTGTGGTAAATGAAGAAATGGGGTGGTTCTTGCTAAATTACACTTTTCAAGTCAGTTGATCCCATGGAACAAATGCAGCAGAAGGCACAAAGTACTTGTAGTTACAGTACCGGGACTTGTGGGAAGAGTACACAGAGAGCATAGAAATTGGTGCGGCTATTTATTTTGTTTTTATTTTTCTTTATTTTTTTTGGTACTGGGGATCAAACTCATGACCTCACGCTTGCCAGGCAGACACTTGTGCTGCTGAGCTATATCCCCAGCCCCTGGTGAGGCTATTTTTAATATGATGGAGTATTAAAAATCTAATTTTTACAAATCATAAAACAGAATTTTTGAAAAATGTGACCTATGGATGGCTCCGATTGAAATCATCTAGGGTTTTGGTTCCAACTAATTACCTGGGTCCCACCCAAGGTCCATCAAAATCAGGTGCTATAGAAGAAACTATAGGTACTAAAGCTCTTCCAGGGGTTGTCATGTGTGCTAAAGTTTGATAACCACAGGCTGACTGGGAATGTTTTCTGTAAAACCAATCACCCAAAGTTTGCTAAGCAAATATAAGAGGAATGTAATGGATAGATACCTTTAAAATTCTCACCTGTCATCAATGGGCTTCTTGAAAATTGTGGGTTTTCTCATAGGTATTTCTCTATGATAATGGATTAATTGTCCAGCTAATTCCTGATGTTTACTGTTCATGTTCAAAAAATGTTCTACCAATGAGCTGGGAGTGGAGCAATTCTAAAGCAAATTTAATCAATGTAGGGAGCTGATAGGCCAATTTGGATCAATAAAACTTTTTCCTTCCGTGGTACCTGCTTCTCTAAGCTCCAGATAATTTTTTTTTAAAGTCCATGCTTTATTCACTTGTGTGGACAGGGAGATTAAACAGCAAACTGCAGACAAAAGTATTCTATCTATTTTGCACTTTCCTAAGTGAATGGAGATTCTCTAGCCTTGTGGGGTTGGATACAGTAACACAGTTAGCTATGTACCTATATTTTATGTACTGCACAGAGGCAAAAATTGCAATAATGCTGTGTGGAATTTTATATGTTACTCCAGCCTACAGCTCTTTGTGCTTTCTTAGAATTCAGTAACTAATTGAAAATCATTAGTTTTATTAACTCAAGGAAGTACACATTCCTCAAGGAAGTACATATTCTTTGAGGAAAGTTACACTTGTTTTCATAATGCTGAGGGCATCTAAAACAAGCAAGGTCCATCAAAATGAAAAAATAACTAGTGATTGAGTAATTCAAAGAGTCAAGTTCTCAATTCTATTTTCAAGCCTGCAGTTAAAATTTAAATATATATATATATATATGCATATATAAAGCTATATGCATTTGTTACATACTTAGTTATATATTATTAAATGGTATGATGAAATGTAATACTATTTATTGGCTTAAAATAATTTTATTACATTGAATTTAAATATAATTTCAATTTAATAATATATATATCCACAGGCAGGCAGAGCAGTGTATGCCTGTGTTTCCCAGTTACTGGGGAGGTGAAGTCAGGAGGATCTTGAGTTTGAATTCAGTTTGAGGTCAGTCGAAGTAACTTAGCAAGCTCTGCTCTAAAATAAAAAATGAAAAAAGTGTGGGGTTGCTGCTCAGCATTTCCTGGGTTCAATCCTCAGTGCTGAAAAAAAAAAAAACAGTGTGTGTATGTGTATACCTTCATGCATACACACAACACACAACACCACCATATCAGCTCAAAGAATTTGTCTTTACCAATTTCCTTCAATCCTATTTAGTTGACTCTTTTTCCTTGTTGAGTTATATAAAAGAAAGTATAACTAAATATTACTTTTTCCCCATCATGCAGGCAGAGTCTCAGTTTCGATCTAGATTTTGATGAAAAAAGAGAAGGGAAATGGGTTATATTACTATTTTGAGGGTAACTGACACATACTACTCCACTGAGAGGACACTTGTGAGGACTGTCCCACTTAAATCTGTTATCCTTTGTGCTATTTGAACCCTCAGTGCCTTTATCAGAGCACACATGACCCTCTGGGTAATCATATCTGTGTTTTAGTATCCATTATAACATTCTTGACAGCTAAAGCCAGTCACATACATAGTGGGCACTCAATAAATGTGAGAAAACAGTTTTTAAAATATGTTTTTGAATAAAAAGCCAGAAGTATTCTTTATTTACACAAGAATTTTTCAAGATTTCTTACTTTCCTTCTAAGAAGGTCATACAAAAGAATCAGGTTTTGCTATTTCTCACAGAACATTCTAGAAAAAATGAAATTACAAAAAAACTAAAATGGACACTGGAAGTCAGCATGCTTGATATCTGTTTCTTTTTCACTTGACATTCCTATTATTTCTGAATCATGCTGGGACATAAACCATTGAGATCAATTACTTTCTTTATGCCAATCTCATAAAGACAAATGATAGGGCTTTGACATTCTTTAGCTTTTGCTTGAAATCTCAGGAGCAGCAGCAGAAAACATTTGTGGCATGAATGACATGCCCCAGAGAACAGGAGTACATCTGGGTTTCTAAAATGTCTAGTTTTCTGTGACTTTCTCCTATCTTTGCTCATTTGGATGCTTATTCAAAGAGAAACTTTCCACATATCTCTGCTGGTAATATGTAGTCATGTAATTGGAAATCATGCAATATATTTTTTCATTTTCATCTCTAGTTGTTGTTCCATTTGTGACTTTGCCTCAGTTAATCAAAAAATGGAAGATCCCTTATTAAGGTCTCTTTGAACTAGAAAGTCCAATTTTGATTTGAAATATATTACCTATTCTTCTTCCAAGAGTAAGCCCTTGCTCATTTATTCTTCTCAGTCTCTAACTCAAGTTCATTGAACTTACAAATAAGAACATTCTCCTGTTTGACAAAGTTTGCCTCACTGATAAATACCCAAAAGTTAGGAACTGACTAAAATCATTAAGCCTTTCTAAAGTGGTAAATCCTGATGACTGTTTTTGGAGGAAGGACGCTAAAATAAACATAAGCATTGGTAATAAAATTTTGACGAACGAGGACCATCTCAACACACATGCATTCAGATGTCTTTTTTTGATGCCGATGTTTTTCATCAGTCAGTACTTGTTCACTGACTGATAAATGAGGGTCGAGGTCACATTTCTCTTCAGTCTGAGACTCAAGGTTGACAGTCATCAGGGAGACGAGTCTGATTTCAGCATCAGCGGCCTACAGCCTGAAAGATGTTCCTGAGTACGGGTACTGTTTGTTTTGTTCAAACACAAGGACTGAGATCTTAGTATTTAAAATCTTAGGTAATTAAAATCTAATACTTCTTGGATAGTGTTAGTCTCTTTATGTTTGTAGTGTTAGTCTTTTGTGATTAAAAAACAATTTGATAATATTTTTAAGACAGTGACATTAGGGAAAGTGATTGCTAACTCATTCTAAATTATGAAAAATGAGACATAGAAAATCCATAACAACAAGGGAGAAAAGGAATTTGACCCTAACTTTCAGGTAGTACATGCCACAGAGCAGACATGGAGAGAAAAGGATAAAAGTAAATTTTTTTATTGCACTTGTTCCTTAGTTAATCCAAACCAATTTGTACTTTGATAGATGCAGTCTTTTTCTACCTCAAATAATCTCGCCTGCAAAAGCTAATCAGTTTTGCCAATTATATCTGCTTCTTAAGTGATTCTTTGTCAAATTCATATTCTTGGAAAGGAGCTTGAGAGCAAAAATAAGTTACAGAGGTTAAAGTATAAGTTGTGAAAATTTCATTAATAGTATAAAATGAAAAGCCCATAGCCGAATATACACATTTATAGTCCTTGGACATATATTATTATTTTTTGTATGTTTGGTTTTTTCTTGGTACCAAGGATCGAACTCACAACCTCGAGTTGGCCAGGCAGGCACTATGCCACTGAGCTATATCCCCGGCATTGGACATATATTATTGAATATCCTACAATTGAATTCAATTTTTAATATTTAAATTACCAAAATAACAAAGATACAGATTCAATCCTGAAATAAAGGTTTCATAAATAGTGTATGTTTTTATATCTAATTTTATATGTACTATGACACATTTATCTACATAGGTTGTTTATATAATTATAGTATTATATTTATAGTATTTAGCATAATTATAGTATTATATTTAGTTTTAGAGAAGCATGTCCAACTCTATTGAGCATTAGTGGAAATCAAAGAAGAAATCCGTAGTGGTAAATAAAGTCTAGGTGGAGCAATTCTTTTTTTAGCATAAAGAAGGCACGTCACTGCGAACTAATGTTCGTTGGAAATAATTTTCTAAATTGGCTGCACATATGTGGTTAGACAATTTCTTATCAAGCTAAATAAACATGATTAATTCTGGCAGTTATTCAGATGGTACAGAGAAACATTCTGCCTTTGTTTCATCATGATAAATTTATCATTGCTTTCCTGGAGCCAAGAGCATATTTTTATCATAACACATTATATATAATGTATCTGTGTGCAAGTGAAGCCTCTTTTTTGGCTCCTAGTAAGCATTCAAATGTTTAATTTTTTAAAGTCCCAAGATATAAAATTATACTTAATTCTTTATCTCTATACTAGTTGTGTGCACGAGTGGCACCGTATTCTTTGATAATCAGCCGTGGTTAATACATTGGTATAGATCCTATATAGGTTGTGGTTTTGCATATTTTGTCCATAAAATAGACCTAAGATGGCCAAGTAAAGTTAAAAAGGGCATGGTAATTTTGAGTCTCAATTTTGGGACTGGGTAGAATGGTCTGGGTAGGGAAAGAAAAAAATCTGTATGACAGAACATCAGTTTGGATATTGTTATATAAGCAGGAATGCATGGTATTTGCCTTTTAGGACTACATGCAATAATGAAATCTTACAAATTTTATGCACAGGGGGAGGCTGAGAGCAACTTCAGAATACTTAAATATTAAAAATAGTATTGTTGAGGTATTTATGAGAAACACTAAAGCACATGTCACAAAACATATTTTTGGGAATTTTTATAATACGAAGAGGAATCCTAGCCTGGGATAATGAGCTGTATGGCCTTGGACAAAGTATTTAACTTCTCAAATTTATGTCCACTGAATTGTCTAGTGTCCTTCCTGGCTGCAAATGTATAACCCTTTTTATTAAAACAGACAAAATGGCAATCTTATAGAAGACTTTAAGATTTTCAAGGCACACAACCCAAGATAATAGTAAATAACAGGCACTAGGTGTCAAATTTTATCATGTTTAGGTTTAGAAAATCTGAAATACTGAGGTGAACAGCTTTTTATTTAGTAGTTTTGGAAAGGAAAACTGAACTCTGGATGTGAACTCGAGTCTACTTCATAGGAACACAAAATAATTTGCAAACTAGGAAGCAAAAAACAAACTAACACTATAAAAAGTCTTTTTTTTAAAGTTGCTATAGTTAAGGAAATGAGAATCATGGCTAAATTTATAATAAACACAAAGCACAGTTAAGTTATCTTGAACTCTTTTTGGTAACCAATATGAAGATCATTGGACAAAGGCTCTCTATTTGGGTCTTTAGCTATAAAATGACCAATACTATATAGATCTTTTGCAATTGAGAAGGGGACCAAGAGATGGAAGGAGGGGTTGGAGGGGTCAGGAAGGGGGACATAAAAAGAATTAAGGTGTGTTATGTAGATATACCAACTCCCCACCATGTATGTAATCATTTTGGTCCTCAAGCATGTACTGATAAACTTTAAAAAGGGGAGAGAAGATATGTTCTAAAGTGTGCTGTAAATTATGGATCATAAACAATGCATTTCATAGACGTGTGCAATCATGCCATTTCAGATTCCAGCTTTTTATGAAAGTCATGGTGTGAGGTGAAATTTGAGTGTATAGTTATGATCTTGAGGCCAGGGTTCAGAGAGCTCAGGGGAAATCACCCAGTTTTCCTCTTTTGAAGAAGTATATCAATCAAAATATCCAACATCAAAGTGATGTTGATTGTGGTTTTTGACTTGGATGGAATTGCACAATTGAGTATGTACCCAGGAACACTATTGAGCACTCTGAATATTATAAGGGTTTATTGTTTAAGAAAACACACACATAGAAAATGCCCTGAGAAATACGCAAATGGTTTTGACCTCCTCGTGACAATGCTCAGTTTCTCACATTGCTTCTGGTATGACAATTTCTGTGACATAGAAATATGATGGCGTGTCCTTGTCCAGCTTTTTCACCAAACCTGGTACCATGTGACTTGTGGCTTTTTCCCCAAAGTCAAAATGACCATGAAAGGTAAATGGTTTAAATCCATTCAAGACATGAAGGCAGCCACAACAGAGCAATTACAGACACAAAAGAGGACCTCCAAAACCGCTTCAGAAAGTGGCAAGAATGATGGGATAAGTGTGAAGCGAGGGTATTTAGAAGGAGGTAAATGACAGCGTGACTTTTAAAAATTTAAAAAGCAAAGAAAGTGATATATTTAAATTTGTCAGTAAGCAAGCTTCAACTTCGATGAGCATTTTTGTCCTCTTTTATTGAATCTAATCTTTAGGACTAAAATCAGTGTCATGTTTGCGATGTTACGCTGGAAGGCCCGTGTCCTGCATCATTCCTTAGTTCACACCTGGGTTTCTGTACTGCCAGGTAGACTTGCTGTTCCAGTGGCTCACCTGGAGGGTGGGCGAAGGCAAGGCTTCAGATGGGAAGAGAAGAGATGCTACTGGGGTAATACATAGTCACTGCGTAAGGCAGGTTGGGTAAGGAGAGGTGCAGAAGGGGGGGCCCTATAGTAGGTAATCTCATCTGTCCTTTTTTTGTAGTAATTACAATAAAATACTGTCAACTTACTAGATTTATACCTTCATGAGGGTGGCAGTTGTAAATTATTCTCAGTATTTGGCACACAACTTCGTATTTATGGAAGGCATGAATAAAAGACCCTTCTCCTGTGGAGTGTCTTTCTCCCACTTTACAAGTTAAGCAAACTGGGTTAAGAAGTTCTTTATTTACTATGTAATGGTTCCTCTGAGTGTTCTTTTTTCAACAATTCATACCTAGGGATGACTTAGTTTGATCTGTAATTTGCAAGTGTGCCTGGATTTAACTACTCACTGTGTGTGGACTCAGATTGGAGGGGGCTGTGGAGAGGCAGTCCTCCCGGGGTAGCGGGCTTTGCGCCGTTGAAAGCATTGATTGACTGTGTGAAGTGGAGAAGGGGTGGTTGAAGAGGAGATTACATAGGATCAAAGCCTTTACCCGTATTGAGATTCTCCCTTCCAAGCCAGTCTAGTGGGATCTGGCCACACTGTCCACCGAGTGTTTCCACAACTGCTTGTGATGCTGGGGTTTAGAGGGCAAGCCCAGAGGTTGCATTTTGAGCTTATTGCAGGTTAGTAACCTATACTATTTGACTCAGATTAGCCATGCTTGGTGTTGTGCTATACTCCAATTCTTACTGTCTCTTCTTTGGAGGAAGAATAAAAGGAAGGAGGAATGAAAGAAAGAGGAAAAGAGGGCCTGTCCTATGGCCTCCTTTCTTCCTCTGATCCTTTTATCATCAGTGTGGCATAGTACAGATTTCATGGAATTTCTCATTCCATGAACATTTAGACTATGCTCCTCTGTCTTCACCCATCACCCTCCCATGATAAACACTGTTTAGACTCTTTGTTTACAGCTGGCTAGGACATGAGGTCTCGGTTGAGCTACTGAACATAATCATCTCATACCCTCTTCAAGCTACGAACACCAGTTTGCA
The DNA here is from genome assembly GCA_004365215.1 of Cuniculus paca. NCBI lineage: Eukaryota > Metazoa > Chordata > Mammalia > Rodentia > Cuniculidae > Cuniculus > Cuniculus paca. Next base: position 18,412 of record RJWT010001590.1, read on the forward strand.
CTCAGGGTTCCACGGTGCCTGTGGAAAGTACCTACCCGCCTTCTTCTGAGTATTTATGCCCAAACGCCAGGATGTCAGATGCCCGTCCACTGCCATCGCAGACAACCACTGGCACAGGAGGGGTGTCTCGTAGGTACTCCAAAACAATGGAGATCACATTGGGTCCTCCTTCTACAATGAGTGCCACCACAGGAACACCTTGCCCGATTCCTGCATCAAAAAAGGAAAAGAAAAGGAAAAAAAGAGAAAAGAACACAAAGCCAGCAAACCAAAGAAACAAAAAGAGAAACAAAAAGCACAAACTAAAATTACTGAGCACAGGGAGGAAACAACATATGAAGGGATAAAAACACTGAGCAAAAATTTACAGAAAACTTAGCGGAAATCCCCCACCTCCCACCCCAAGGAATCTACTTGACTCTCTCCCAGCTACTCTAAGGAAGAGCTCCAGGCAGCTAAGACATTTTTCACTGCAGAGTGTATGGTGAGGGAGGAGAGGAGAATTGGTTCACAGGGAAAGCACTGGGCTAAGAGCCAAGAGACGAAGCTAAATGTGATCTTAAGTCCCTTTTCTATCCAGTGGTTCAGTTTCCTATATGAAAAACGAGAAGTTAAAAATCACCTGAAGTTAAAAATCGCCATACTGAAGTTATCACAGTAGTAAGAAAATGTCTAAATGGCTCTTTTTATTAAAGACTGTCAAAATCAGTTAGGGGGCTTGTCAAATTGAGTGCTGGCTGAGTTATGGGCCTCTGTATTCTGACCAGAGATGTCCAGCTTGATTCGATTGCTAACAGCATAATGGTCAAGGTAGATGACCCCAGAGGCATCTGCCACAATTGTGTCCTTCACCAGTAAGCAAGGCGCCAGGCACAGGATGGTATTTAGTATACATTTGGCGAAGTTAGTTGAGTTAAGGAGTTTTATAGACCTTTTTTAAGGCATGAAGCTGTTCATTCCTAGCCCTAAGACACTGCTGACGTCAGGTAAAAATTGCTTTAATATCGGCATTGTTGTGTGTGATTCAAATTAACATATTTAAGAGAAGTATTAAAAACAAATGTCCATGTAAAACATGATGAAGTAGAAATTATACTGTCAAGTGAAATTTCAATATTGTCAGTTTTGATTGAATAACTTCCTTTTCAATTTGGTATCGCATTGTATTTTCTCTCCTTAATGCCTCAGAAAGTTAAGATTGAGCAGTACCATAAAAAAGATTGTCTTATAGAGAACAAATACTTAAAAAGAAAATTTAATCAAAATTCAGTGCCACGTCTATAAATATGAACTTAAACTCCAAATCTTTGGTCATCTGAATTCTATTTCTTATCCCTTTTGTCATGGTTTTATCTTACATAACAAGAAACTTTCTCCCAGTAACAAATAATAGTTTGGGGTTTGGTTTCTTGCTGAATTAGTAAGAGATTTTATTTGGTTTATATGACCCATTTTACTTCTAAAGTATGAGTTTGTCAGTTTTGTAGGACCTTATCTCCTCTAAGTCAGAACAGATTACTTTTTTTCATAGTTTGACTTTTAGCCTAAAGGAGTGGCCCAATATGCCAGTTACAAAAAACAGGTGCTGTTTAAATCTACATTTTAAAAAATGCGAACAAAAGAGTGATTGTTGATGAAGGAAGAAGCCAAGATTTCTTTGTATTCTCCAGAGGAAATTGAGGAGAAAAGTGACCTGGGGTCCCCTTTGTGTCCTGTGGGTGGGGAGGCTAAGAATCACCCCATCAAATACAGGGAGAGGGAGGTGGAAGGTTGTGCTGTTCTGCTTTGGTCTAGAAGCTCATCAGTCATGAGGTCTCTCCCAAGCTCTGTTCGTATATCTATGAAGGAGACACTGCCATTGCTGCTGATTGTGATCCTGAAAGAAGTTTCTGTTGAAAACTGCTTCACAGATTAAAGGCTGAATTAAAATGTTAACATAACAGCACACTTCTTTTAGGGGAAAAATCTGGTGTCATAAAAAAATTCACTCCAATAGGGATTTGTATTTATTTTAATATGCCTTGGAAAAGCAACATCTTTTCCCATATCTAAATTATTTTATGAAGTATTTCCCAAAGTACTATTCTTTTTAATTTTTCCCTTTGCTTTAGCACATGCTCTCATACTGCTGACTTTATATCAAAACCATGTCTTCTGTTTTATATCAAAGGATATATCTAGTCTCATTCTAGAATTTTCTAAGAGAACCTGGAATTTGCCGTATTTTAACTCCTGAGTGTCAATTCTGTCCGCAGGACTTTTGCTACAACTCATAGACCAAGTGTGAATCCATTCAGTGTTCTCATGGACTTGGGTTCTAGAATGAACCTTCTAGAATGTTCCATCTAGGGCAGTGTGGTGAACCTATGGCACACTTGTCATTTTTTTTTAAGACAAAAGACATTAATGTGTGTTTTTTTTTTTAATCTATACTAAAACTTCAGTACTCAGGTTTATTTGCAGTGTTGGCACATTGCAACAAATGTGATTTTTGGGTTGCACTTTGAGTATTGGTCTCTAAATGGCTCACCATAACTGATCTAGGTCCTGGAGAAGGACAAGCAAGATGACTGGAAACCTTCCCTCCCTTTGAGAGTCTACGAAGTGCAAAGAACCATTTTTATAGACTCAAGAGTTAAAAACCACCAGTTTATTTCTCGCTAATATATTTGGCAACATATCAAAATGTTAAAACCTCTAGAAATATGAACTGTTTTGAGGGTAGGATTTCCTATATTAGGAATGAAACTAATGATCAATTAAGGTGATTAAAGCAAATTTAAAGCAAACATATCAATCCAGAGCTCAAGTGCAGTGCTTGAAATTAGAGTACACAGCATTATCTTTTTTTAAATCAGTATTAAATATATGTACACCTCTATATTCTATCCTCTTTCCTTCAGTGATAAAATATGATTTTTTTCCCCTAGAGATGATAAAATGTGTTATAGCCTAAAATAGAAGCATTTTTAAATTTCTTAGTTATGGGAGGTAAAGAATCAGACTATTCCCAAAAATTCCATGCTTAGTACCATTAATCCAGATGTGTCAACTTTGTGGCATTAACACTTAGCAGATTAGTAAAGCAAGCTCCTGGGTGTGCCTGGGTGGGTCGCAGAGGCATGACCTTGGGCTACTACGTATGGTTCCTTGCCTGTGCCTCTCTGGGGCACTGTTCCCCTGCCCTACTTCCCAGCTGCTATGAACTAAGCAACTTTGCTCCATGATGCCCTTCTGCCATGAGGTTTCTGCACTGCAGCCTGGTGACCACAGACTGAATTCCCTGAAACCATGAGCTAAAGTCAACCTCTCCTCCCTTAAGTTGTGGGTGCCAGGAATTGTGTCTCAATGATGGGAAAGTTGACTAATACACTTAGTGCAAATGATCCTTGCCAAGATACAGTAACATTAAGCTTTCTGTCTAGTCATATCCCTGTACACAGTGCCTCTGTATCTGGGTAAAAAAAAAAAAAAAAGTCAAATAATGACTATGACCCAAAGCCATGATTCTTGGGCCTATTTTGTGGAGGCAAAGATAGAACACTTATGAATCTGATGAGAGCTAATGACCCTTTTTCCAGAAAAGTAAATGGATAGACACCAAAACATTTCATTGTGTATTCAGAAGGTTCATGGATTCTTAATGCCCATCCCTGAATGTCGCGATAGTGGACCTGGTAAGACAAGGGACATAGTAAAACCCCACCTTAAACATGTCAATAGTTTTAAAGAGCATTAATTTGTGTTATTTATGTAGCTCACTGAGGCAAGTTCTGGGATGGCCTTTTAAACAAACTTCTGTATCTAGCAGAACCACACCCCGTCACCACTGCCCAGTTTTACTGACTGGCTCACCCTTCCAGGGGAAGCACTGGCAGTGAGGTGTGGCTCCTCCCTCCCTAACTCTGCCCATCCCTCATTTTCTCTCCCCCTTGTTTTCCTTTATTTATTTATTTTTCCTGCTCACGGTTTTCTAAATTACATTTGGAGCATTGGATATTTTAACAATCTCTAGCCATATTCCCGAGCTCACAAATTAGAATTGATAGGCTATGACAGTGCACTTGTATTAGTTACAAACACACACACACACACACACACACACATTTTTGGAATTCCCTGCAAGATTCACTGAGCTCAGTGCCTCTTATTTATGCCCTAGAGAAATTCTGGAAGTTCCTTTAAAGGTCCTTACAAATGTATGTCTTACTTAGCTATGTCTATTGGACATTCTCCCCCCACTAACCCTTGGAAAAAGTTATTTACATTTATATTTGATGATATACCTATCATTTAGGGAGAAAGAGTTTAGCAAGATCCTAGGGAAACCTTTTTTGTTTTTCTTTTTTAAAACAAATTATTGTTCTTTTGGTTTTGAGGAAAAGTAGGTTAATTCCTTTGTTGATTGCAATCATTTTTCATTTTCTTCACTAGCCAAGACTTGAAGTGTTCTCAGAGATTTCCATTAGAATTTAATTTTAGAGCAATCTTTAAGTTGCTTTAAGCAAGAAGAGGCAAGATGTTTGCCACACTCTTCAACTCTCACAATTTCAGAATAGGAAACACTGCAGGAAGCAAAACTGTGAGCCTGGGTAACGGGTTTAGCAGCTACATTCTATGGGGTTGACCCACAGCCTATGGATTACATGTGGAATCCTAGTTCTCTTAGACTTGTCACATCTCATTCTGACTGCTATGCAATATAGGTGGGGCTCCCAATAAAGTGGAAACTGACTAAATCGTGTTATATGGACCAGGTTAGGCATTATAAGAGAGACAGGTGTCAGGAACAGAAGAATGCCTGAAAATTCCAAATAGGTTATTGCATTTGTTTTTGTTTTTAAAGTATTTATCTCTTCTGACATGAAACCATCATCTATGATCAGTTCGGGCACTTGGGAAAACGTGCGATGTGCTGTCGTAAAATGCCTGGATTGCTGTTCAGTGTAGCTTTATGGCAAAACCCCTAAACATGAGCTAAAGTGCCTATGGGCCTGCGCAGTCCTTTGTTTGCTCTGGAGAAGTGCTTTATATTTAGATGAAGATGGAACACACACTGTGTTTTACCTGGTTCTCAGGGACCATCAGCCACAATACAGGTCATTAATAAAATGGGTTCTCACTTGATGTGTGAGCTGAAGACCTTTTCAAATTCAAGAACAAGTCTTCACACATTTCTGTTTACTAATAACATGGATGCAGTTAATTCCTGGCCTTCCCAGCTCTGGACTACATAACTCTTAATAATTTAAAATTTTTTCTAGAGAATTCATGTGTTTGAAATAATGCATATTGTGAGACTATCAATCTGTCTTTTAATCCATGGTTTTAATTTTGCCTAATTATAACTTGCATGAAATTCAAAAAGCATTGAACGTATCTTCTTCATCCAGCTTTTTATCGGGATGGCCTGGGCTTTGATTCAGTAGTTGATTCTACCACTAGAAACATAATCAACATCTCTTGTATTCAGATTATGTAATGGGGTCATAAAAACTATACCCTTAATTATTACATTTTTTCCAGCAGAACCATCCATAGACTTGAGCGATGTGAGCAATTACCGTGGTGATGGATGGGAAGAGAGTCAAGCCGCTTGCTTCCATTGTGATGGGCACCAATTTATTGTCTACTTGCCTACAACTTGTATAATACTAAAGCTTTTTTAAAATAGTTTTAGAATTAGACTCTTGATGGCCTTGGAAATTTAGTGCATCTTTTATGATTTGTCAAGAGTAAGATGAATTTATGAAGACTACATAAAACTGGTAGTTGGTTGTGTCTGACAACCCTTAAAACTTACTCTTTCTCACTAAATTTAAGATGCGTCTTACAATGAGAAATAGTCCCAGTTTTGAATATATGAATATTTAGGTACAAATGTGGAAATATTGTAGACAAAGTATATTTCAATATGATATATGTTTGCAAAGAGAAATATTAGTAGAGTGAACCCAAGGGAATACATAGGGGTTACAAAAGAAAGAATGTATCTTGTCGTGAAAGTAATATATCTTAGGTTTTCTATGAAAACAGATGCTTTATTGCCTTCATTTTTGGAGGTATGATTATTACCTGCTGCAGGCAATAAAACTACAACTGTAATGTGTATAACCTTATTCTGAAATAAGCGTAACACAAATATTTTTCAGGGAATCTTGGTGACGTACCAAATTGGCGAATGCCAAATCTGACACAGTCCAGTCCAGTGTGCTGCTGTTACTACACATGTTGCATCTAAACCGATGCTTAGGAAAGCATTAGGAAACATAAAGTACCACATAAACTATTAAGTAGTCAAAATAAGATGCTCCACTTATAGATATTTGTGGATCTTTAGGAGGGAAGAAATTCTTTTAGTAGAAAAGAGGGCCAGGGCCTTTGCTTGAGGCTGGGATCTTCTTAAGGTTTGTATTTTCAGCCCACTTTAGGACTAAGCAGGAATGAAAATAATGTAAATTTCATTTTTTTTAAACTGTCATTAGCAGTCTATAATAACTCTCACTGGTATTTAACTAAACGGAGTTCTCCATATTGCAAGTCTTCCATGTTTAGAGCTAATATCAGTCCATCAGAATAAACATGCTCATATATTTTATTTTGGTATGTGATAGCTCAGCAAATTTGGCTGGAGATGGGGTGTTGTCAAGATACTGAAATGTAGAATTTGGATTAATGGGAATGCCTTTGTCAGACAGTGATAAAAAAATGGAAAACTAATGGTGCATAACATTTCTTATCCTTCAGACCGAGAATGTAAAATCTAATGAATTAATATGGCAAACTTTTTTTTCTGTGTGTTTTCAATACAGCTGAGTTAATGTATTTTGTGCATTAACAGCACTCTAGGTGTTTTCATAGGAATCCTGCACTAGCCCCTACCAGCAGTCTTCTGTTTGGGTATCCTTTCTTGCTTTGCTTTTCCATCTAGCAGTCACAGGCTGAAGCACAGAACCAGGGAAGCGGGTGAGGGGTTGAATGGGAAATCTTGTAAACCAGTTGGAGAGGTCACTGTGGAGGGTGTACTGGGACCTCATGTCCCCCCATCCATTCTCCCCATCAGAACCTGCCTGTTCATAGCACTGGAGAGGTGGCCTTTTAAAGCTGGTTGAATGAGAGGCAGATACCAGACCTACAATGGGTGAGGTCTACCTGCTTGAAACTGGGAGTGCAGATTCCGAGCCCAAGGTGAACAATTAGGAGGACATATCCTTGGGGAATGAAACCTCCATTAGCAGTGGTTCTGATGGCACTGTGCGAGGGTGAAATAATGAGCAAATAATGTTGTTTGTAGGAAGAAAATGGGGGCAAAGAGCACATTGTGAAGGAGAGAAATCACATAGTCCAAGTGATAGGGAGAGAAAAGGGGTGGGGGAGAGAATGAATGAGTGAATGAATGCATGAAGGGGAGAGAAGACCATAGTTTGCCAAACCTTTCCTATAGACATGTCGTTTCTCCATATACAAAGATAGTAGTCCTTCATGTACTTTTGAGTTTCTGCTTATTGCTTCCTGGCATTGTCCCCGAAGGCCTTACCTCTGCTCGCTCAAAGGCAGTCTGTGCTCATCCTTAACCACCCTGTATGTCTGCATGGGCACTTCTCTAAGCATGTGAATTCAGTGGGGAGAGAGTACTTGTACTTGAAAGTTTCTTGCATAAAAGGGCTTTGGGAGAGCAGAACTGTGGTTTTCTTGAGGTGGGCCTGTAAGAGCAATATTCAGGTCAATGTTGGGTGTGTGCCTCCTATCTCTTGTGGGGTCAGGAGGGGCTTCATTTGGAGTGTAACTGATGGCCAGGAGGGCATTCGTTTGCCAGTCATGGTAAGCTGCTCTGCTTCTCTCACTTAAAGGGAGGAGGAGTCACCTATGTGACTCACAAAAGAGGGGGATTCGATCCAGGCTTCCTAGAGGTCTAAGCCAAGAGCAACACTTGCTCCTTAGTTCCTGGAAGGCAGCACCCCTTTCTACATCCTATTGAACCTGGGACATCTGTCAGTTCACACTGTGGCAATATGGGCCCCACGCCTGGGTCTTGCCTTGATCTTTGTGGGCTTTCCTAGAAAGACCCTGTTCTACCTCATGATCATCTTTTCCCTGCGCCCCAGAATCCTTGACCTGTCTCATTCTAGGATGAGGCTTTTCTTTAGACCTTGCAGAGACTGTTTAGGACTAGACAGATTCCTTGTTCTTAGTTTCTGATTCTCAGGTGCATGAAGCCTCTACCTTCATCTGTCTCTGGCTTCCCGTTGACTCTTACTTCCCCTGATGGGCTCTTGGCTTGTCTATATCTAGTCTGTTGCCTCCCTGCTTCTGAAAATCTTGAAGCTAGACTAAAAACACACTAGCCAGAAATCATGCATGTCCTAGAAGGGCAGAAAGGCAGCTTGAAATAGATCGATATATCCAAACTACTTTGGTATTCTACATTGTATCTAACACATAGAATCGTGCACAATTCATGGGGTTGTGTGCATAATAAATGAGTTTATTGTTACAGCACTTAGTATGCAGTCTGGCACTCAATAAGAACTTCATGGTTAAACAATCATAAAGACAGTTATATTTATTGCACTTATCAAAGGTTTGTACTTTGGATGAATGATTAATAAACATGGAAAAATGAATGCATTTCATATGTTTAAACCACAAGGAAGTTCTGTCATACAAATACCTTGAAACATACTTTTTTAAAGTTTGAATATTTTCTCATGCAAATCAACAATATGCTGAGGAAACCATATGCTTTTATTTTGTATTCGAAAGTCTGAAACTTTCTGCTTTTGGGTGAATGACCTCTTGTACCAGTTCCCCAGTGCCTTCTCTGGTTGTCTTTTGAGTTGTACGGGTTGGGAAGAGATGTAAATACCAAATAATAAAACCCATAAGCCAACTCTCAGTGTATTATATGCTTACAATCTATCTTAGCTTTTGACTTACTCAATGGGAACATTTATTCCCCTATGGCTGGTCAACTCTGACTGAAATATTCTGCAATTAATGTCAGTATACTACCAGCCCATTCAGGCAGCATTCCTGTGAATAGTTTCAATAGAAAGGAGATGTCCAATCCCATGGGCTGTGAGACAAGTATTACTTTCATAAAAGGAAAAAAGCCAGCATTATTTTCTTTGGGGCCATTGTTTGGAAGCTGAATGTGTTAATGTAATTGATCTAGGTCTACAAGAAAATTCTCTCAAACCAAGCTATGGTCTTAGTATGTGATCTTTTCAAAACCTACATCAAACGGCTGACTTTGTCGTCTCAAGTGTAAGGTAACTGGAGTGGTTCTAACTCATTATACTTGATAATACTGCACCCACTCTCCCTTACAAAGTGCCAGGATCTAAGTCCATGGCCCATGCAGTTCCTTTGGCTTTTTGGCAAAATTATCAAGGATCAGAGCAGCCAAGGGAATTATGGGTTGCAAAATCATAGGAAGACCCAGCCCATGATTAGGGGAGAGGGTGAGGCACAGGGAAATGGCAGAAGTGGTAGGGATGTTGCTGGTGGTCATTTGTCCTTCCAAAATTATATTTTTTCTTTTTTATCTCTTAAGTGAAGTTGCAATTACTTCTCCCTACCCCAAATTCAAAACATTCTTCTTCCTTTAAGGAATGTTCTTTTTGTCTTCCTTTCTCATCTCTCTGTTCCCATGTTAAAGACTATTCTTCTCCAAGATCTTGTCTTTTTCACCCTTTAGATGGAATTAACCATTCTCATTAGTGTGACTTTTTTTGTTTTTGGTACTGGGAATCAAAGTCAGGACCTCACATTTTCAGGGCAGGTGCTATGCCACTGAATATATCCCTGGCCTGCGACCTATTGTTTTTTAAAAAAGTTCTTGCCAATGAATATACCTTACAAAGTTATCAATCAACTATGATGGTATAAAGAAAAAAAAATTCTCACAACACCTCACATAGGTTTTTTTTGGTAGTTTTAGTTTATTAATTACGTGTCTGAGTATTTCTTTTTCTTTATTGTATAGGTTGATCTTTGTTTTCTTTTGTGGTGCTGGGGATCAAACTCAGGACTGTAAACCACATCTTCAATCCTAGGCAGGTTTATCTTTGTAATTCCAGTATGCCATCTGATGCTTTGTATGTAGTAGCTGCTCCCTAAAATTTGGGCTTTGAAAGTAAGGCAGAGAGGCAGTATGCTGGATTATTGCCCAGTATACACATATCTCTCATGGGTTAAAGAATGCAGTTATTTCCATGGAAATTTCCCCTCAGTCAACTGACCTGAGTGCCAAGGTGTACCAAGTGATGATTAAATTCCTATAAATTCAGGAATACCAATGGCTCATTGGTGTTTCTACAGGCTGCTGAAATTATTTCTTGATTTCTGTGCCTCCACGACGATCTTCACACAACTGCTAAGTACCACTCACAAACAAAAATATATAAATTTTTTTCTATAAAATCTAGTGGGTCCCATTGTGTACAGAAAAAAAAGGGCAAAATCCTTTGTTGTGTTCCACAGCAACCTTCCTTTGCAGGTCAGTCCCTCTGGGGCTCCCTTCTCATCCCTCCCCACTCCCACCAGACTAACCTTGTGGTCCTCCATGTCAGGTATTCTGAACTTCCCTTTAGCTCTCCAAATATTGAGGGAGAGAGACTTTCCCACACTTGTCTTTAGCAGGAAGAGTTTTTCCAAAGCACATCCTTCCTACACATTCTCTGCCTCTTTACTCACTTGGCCCCCAGGTAAATTAGTGACCAACTGGGTCTGGCCAGCTCAGTCTGATGCCCTTTTCATGAGGCATCTGCCTGCCTTCCAGAAGGAAGCTAGAGACCTCCCAGCACCTCTGGCAGCCCTGCCCACAGATGTGTGGTGAGCTGAGGAGGCCAAGGCTCACGATGAGATTCTGTCTGCTTTTCGGTGTCATCAATCCTACTCGGTCATCGAACTGAAAGTGAGCTCTGCCCTTCTGTGCTAAGTAATAAAAATGATATTTTGGGTTCTACCCAGTCTACTTGTATTTCTCACAATGTTTAGAATTTGCAGAAACAAGTAGGGTACTATTTATTTTAGCTCTTCAGCACTCTAACTCAAAGTCTAGTTTAAATGTTTCTGAGCCCTGCACAACTCTCTCAGGCACCGTTAATTTTTCATTCCTTTGTGGTCTCATTGTTCACTTTTTGCTGCTGCTGCTGTTGCACTGGGGATTAAACACAGCACATCACATGTGCCAGGCTAATGCTCTATCACTGAGCTATCCCCACCCTTTTCTATTTTATGAGACAGGGTCTTGCTAGGCTCCCAGGTTGGCCTCAAACTCATGATCTTCCTGCCTCAGCCTCCCAAGTAGCTGGGATTACTGGAGTAGGCCATTTCCCCTAGCCTACTGTTCATGTTTTAAAACATGTGCTTTGGCAGTTTTTGCATTCTGCCTTACTTTAATGAAAGCTTTTGGTAGCTCCTTCTGACAGACACCCCACCTCTCTTAGGTAACATTCTCACTCCACAGTGATTCTCACTCTCAGATAAGAGTTCAAATGCATGCTTGTGAAAAAAACAAAAATATAATGCACAGTACTTAGGATATGTCTCTTGGGACTAGCTCACTGAAGAGTGAGGAACAAATTGACAGTTGCAAAGGGACTGGCTGTCATGCAGTGGAACTACCGATGTGTTCAGAGGAAGACAGTGATGACAGTTGTTTGGGTGGCCCTGTGCTGTCTTCTCACAGGCCTTCATTACTGAGCCTCAGCAGTGGTCAGAGACCTGCAGAAGGAGCTGGTGGGTGCACCCATGCCACCTGTCCACCTGGATTACATCTGGAGAAGCCCAGACTCTCGGGGACGCGGATAGTCTATTTCAGTTCAGTTGTGCTGCACTTTAAATTGAAGCTTTGATATTTCTCAGAATTGGACCCAGCTTGGAGAACAAATTGTCTGGGCCCCTGGGGAGACAGATGTAAACAAAGGTTTACATTCTTTCCCTCGCTGGAAGGATGCCCACAAAGCTATTATTTCCTCTGGCCGAAATGAATAGGAACTGTGAGACCGAAATGGAAACCAAATTCTGTTCCCACTGAGGCGAGTGATACAGTTTAGCAGCTAAGGTACAATGGGTGAGAATGACCTTCACTCACCAGAAAGGTCATTAATATAACTAACAGTACTGACTGTCATTATTATACATAAGACTAAGGAAAGGTGTAGATTATTTTGGACTAGTTATTATCCGTGTTATTTGGGGTGCCATTTTGTGGATTTAATTTCTGACAGTTGAGAAAACTGATGGTTTTATTTGATTATCTGGGCATATTTTCCAAAGCTTGATCAAATCTTTCCTGTGACTAAATTCTCAGTGGGAAATCTGGGTGACAGTGTTGTGGGGGAACCTTTTTCCTTTGGTTTCATGTTTCCACGTGGAGGGCATTTCATTAGCGTGCCACAACTAGCCTCTGATGGTCTTTTTCTGCTTTTCTCAGAGAGAGCCGAGTAACTGATTAGTGTGATAGTTGTCTCTTGATTGGAGAAAGCTGACTGCTTAAAATCCTTTAGTGAGGGGAGTTTAGTTCTTTTCCTCCAGGACCAATGTTAGTGATCTTGGTGCAGAGTTGTGGTATAATGTCATGAACTTCTTCACATGCCAACATTATGCATTACAATGCTGCCTTTTCTGTTTGTCGTGGTCACCTTGCAGCAGCATTGAACAAACTTGAGCCTCTGGTTTCACTGTGTGGGCATGGACTTATTTAAGTGCAAACATGGATTTTTTTCTTAAAGACAGTTTTTCTTGATTTTGTTATAGCTTCTCACAAGTAAACAATGGCAACATGTTAAAAAAACTAATTACAAATGCAACCAAAAGCAAGTTACTTAGGAATTTCTGGCTTGCAGTGATAGATTCAGTGTATTGATATCCACTGGGACAAACGTTTGAAGGCAGTTTCTCTCTTCCCAATTGATGAGCACCTACCACATATAGGGCACTCAACTGATGAGCACCTAACAGATATAGGGCACTCCACAACGGAGGGTTTATATACTAATTCAGGGTGCCCGACAACCCTATGGTAGAAGTATTTTTATATCCATTTTATAGTTAAGGACATGAGGCATTGAAAGAGTACATTGCAAATTCACAAACCAACAATAATCTGAGCTGGTTTTCAAGCAGAGATCTGTTAGGAAATAACAGAGCGCACACTGTAACTCAGTTGTTTCACATAAAAAGGAGATGATATAGTTTATACAATTAGGGCACATTTGCAGATGTGGGGTCATCATTGCTAACAACTCTGCTGTGGTAGGTATAAACTGCAACTATTTAATCTTGGACAAACCAGCATGTAGGGTTACCCTACTCACATAATCTCAAACTCATTTCTGCTAGTTTTTAAATAGTCAATCTCAGATATTTAAAAATGATTGCATTTGTTTGCTGTTTCTTTGTTGCATTATTTCCTAGCTTAAAAAGCCTGAGTCAGGGTTTCCTTGGATCAAATTTCTCCTTCCAGCTAAACCTCAGCTGTTCATTATCAGAGCTATTCCTGTTTCTGATACACAGAGGGATGAAACTCCAGGGAAGGATTAGATCATTGAGCAAAGGAAAATGGCAACAATACAGCAGCACCTGCCTAAATCCTGTAGCGGGGGAACATATCAATCAAAAGATTTTCTCATGTTCTAGTGTAGCCGTCATGGTGCTGGAAATTTTCTTTCTCAGAAATAAATGCCTCATTACATTCTATCACATTCTATCAGTGGGTGAGGATGAGAAATCAGGAGATAGTCATGGCCCAGAGGCATGCATTGGGTACTCTTGGTTCTTAATCACTGGAGTATTTAGCCTCATTATCTTGTTCTGTCATATCTGTGTGAAACAGCTGGGGCTTTTTCCTGCTGCTGACACCAAAAATCTATTTGAATGAAACAGTAAGTGCTAATTCCCTTATGTAGTGAGATATCTGAAGGTTATCATAAGAAAGTGGCACTTTAAGGTCTGACTCTAATGTGCATAAAGTAGTCTGTCCATTGATAATTATTATAAAAAGGGGTGTGTAGAAATCCCCGTTTCAGATTCTCGACTCTTCTTATCAGTGTCTGCTCTAGGAAGAAGGCTCTCGATGTTAGTGTGCATCAGAATCAGCAGGAGCAAGCATGAAAACTCCCTGCCAGGCCCCGCTCCCATAGCTTTCGCTAGGACCAGGAGACCTGAGAATTTTTATTTCCAATGAGTTTCCTGGTCATGCTCTTGCTTCTGACCCATGAACTACTACCAGTGCGCTAGCCCAAAGCTGCAGGAGGAAGAGGTTTGTTTGTTTTCTATAAAAAAGAAATGAAATCTAGGATGTGTTGTTTGCAGCAAATAATGGCAAAAGTTCATGGAGGGGGATTGAAAGGACCATGAACAATATGTTTCCGGAAGTCTACTTTAATGTCTGAAGCAGACATAAACAATTTCTTTCTTTAAAGGGTCAGATAAATAATCATGGTCAGCTTTGCAGGCCACGTGCACTTGGTTGCAACTTCTCAACTTTGCAATTACAACACGAGAGTATCCAGAGGCTCTGCATTAAGAATCGGCATGGCTATAATGCAGTAAAGCTTTATTTTCAGAATTGATGGCCCATAGGACTTGGATCTTGGACTACAGATTTCCCCTTTTTAAGCCTAACTAATGTAAAAGTGAGACACTATCTGTTAGTCTGTTAAACTCAACTGCCTGTGACAATGAGAAACGGATCAGATTAGAAACTGAAAGCCAAGCACTGACACTCATTTTAATCATGTGCGATTCGCATGGGAAGATGTACATTCTTGTAATTTAGCCCCTGAAGCCAGGTACGTGGAACTACGCACATATTTCAAATCAAATGGGCTGCCATTTATTCCATTTCAAATTTTCTAGTGAAAATTGTCTACATATATATTTAGTGTATTCTGTGCTTGGTCCTTTGCCTGAAACTGAAGAACATATATAGTGATTTTTATTATTCAGAATAATTTATTGGCTTACTGATTAGATTTTGTTTTCTAGTTTGCTCTTCTTTAAAAGGGTCATTGAGATATCTATGGTGAGGAGGGTTGTGTTGCTAAAAAGCAGAAGTTGCCTGAAGTTAAACTCCCTGCACAGATTTTGTAAAAATAAAATTAAAAAAGGCCAAAACTCACTGACCTGAAGGGAAAGAAGAGAAAGGCAATTGTTTTTGATTGGGAGAGATGGGAACAGGTGAGCTAGGGAAGAAAGTGTTCAAGTCAGGACAAGGAAAAGAGACTCACACATCATGATGGTCTTTGCCCCGGTCTCTTCTTAATTGGCTTGATAGCCACATTTGGCTTCACTGGCTAGAATACATTATCTACTCAGAATCCAGATGGTTCACTCTCTTGGTAAATTTGGTTTCTTGGTTTCTTTCTCACTTTACTTGCTGCTCCTTCAATTCCCTTGTTGATTCCTTTACCTACTTGTGAATGATGCTAGCACTGCACCAAGACTCAGTTCTCGGTCCTCTTGTTGTCTTACCTTCCTTACCACACTACTTAAAATTGCAGACCCTACCCTGAATCTCCTTTTCTGCCTTCTCTGTTTTACTTTTCTCTGTAGCATTTATCACTATCCAACATTGTGCATTTTATTCCTATTTATCTTTTTTATTTTCTGTGTCCTTTGCTCCATATATAAGCTCTATGTGGATGGAAATTACCATAGACAACTTGTCCAAAGGCTACTGTCGTGAGGTCCACCATGGCATGCTGAGCCCTGGGACCATGACTGCACTTACGCAAAGATTTCATTGGATCTATTTGATCTGGGAGTACCAGAGTTGCCCACTTTGAGATCAAGCAGGCTTGGTCAATCCATAATGGCCTTAACTGAGGGAAGTTTACAGGCCCCTTTCCAATTCTCCAAGTACTCTGTAAGGATGTGTCAAGAGAGTATTCTGGGTGTGCTTTTGTTAGGATCTTAAGCATTACTCAAATATCAATGTGTTAAAAGCTTGGTCCCCAGGAAGTCATTGCAAACATTCCCTGGAAGGAAGACCTTGGTCTTTTCTTTCACTTCCTGGCAAAACAAACAAATAAACAAACAAACAAACAAAAACACAGTTTTGCTCTACCACATGCTTCCATGATGATGTATTATCTCACTATAGGTCCAAAAGCAACATGGCCAGCTGATCAGACTGTAACTTCTAAAGCTGTGACCCAAAATAAAGCTTTTTCTCCTTGCATACTGATGATTTCAGGTGTTTTTAATAGTGAAGAGTAAGATGGAGGTGGGTAGAGGGAGAATTTTAATAAAAATATCAAATTTACCAAAAACTAGATGGAAAGGATCTTGGAATTAGATTTACTTGAATTAAGAAAAATTATTACATGATATTTCCTACACATTTAAGTTGATGAAAAATAATTCTTTTTTTGCTTGTTTTTATTTAGACAGGGTCTTGGTGTGTAGTCCAGGTTGGCCTCAAACTTGCTAGGCTGGCCTTGAACTCACAATGCTTGTGCCTCAGCCTCCAAATCATGAAAAATAATTCAATGACAGCTCTTATTACTTGAATAATGAGAACACACCAAGAGAACAAAGTAAATCTCACTCCATGCATTCTAAGAAAACGAGACCTATAGGTGGAAATACTAGGGTGAAGTGGATTTTCTCCTCCTCCCCCAACTGTTTGTGTGGGCATGCCATGTTCAATTACTGCTTGCTTTACCATCTCCCCAAGAATTTCATAATAGATCCTAAAGGACTGCAGAGTCAGTGTGCACTTCCTGTGTTTTCCTTCGGGCTGCTTAATGAGGGAGGGTTCAGCTCCAATTTGTGTGATGACCAGAAGAGCTGACTCTTCAGTCCTCATCTCCTTGTTTTGGCAAGGCTAAACCTGTTTTTTCACTCTGCCTCTTTTCAGCAGGAGCTGCCCACAGCACCCTGTGTGGATCTAGAGATGCCAAGGCCCGTTATTCTTTGATTCCTCTCTGTGCTTTGGGCCTCGGTGTCTGCCTGCTGGGTGGGGGCATGTAGAGCTCTGCTTTGCTTTCAAAATCTGGCCTCCAATGCAGAACAGGGACAGCCTGTTCAGTAAAAGGAAAGGCTGCTTATTTGTTTCAGCCAAGGGTGGCAAGGGGTGGGGAGAAAATCAGCTCTTTGCTTGTTGCTTCATTATTAGAGCATAACAATCTCTCTTTTTTAATTTTTCTCAGGGTTAATGATCTTGAGCTCAGAGTTCAAGGTTAAAACATTTTAATTCTGTTAAAATTATGAAAGCTTTATTAGTGACATCCAGGAGCACTATTTCTAGTCATGCATGAAGCCTGTGTGAATTGCATTTCACTATGGTATCCATTAGGTTCAAGGGCCTGAAATGGTCAAAATAATATTTTGAAGAGATTGCAAAATTATAAATGTTAGAAAGGGACTTTGAAGGATCCTGTGATGAATTTCCTGGCCTGAACCACTTTAATCAAATTAAAATTGCAGCCCACTTTTCTTTATGACCCTTAGAAGATGAAATAGTGTATCTTCCCTAAATATATCTAACTGTAAAATTGTTGCTTGTGGCAGAAAAGTACACATTCAGCACAAATTTTCCATTTATTGTATGTTTGTCTAATTTTCTAAAATTAACCATACATTTCTACCAACTAGATTGATCTTGATCCAGACTGAAAAAGCAGCCATGGGCAATTATCACTTTAAATAAGTAGGAGAAGATCAATAGCTATTTTTTTCCTGTGTAAATGGAAATACTGAAGCCATGATGGTACTGGCTGCTAAAAAATATTCTTAGACTCTTTATATTCACAAGATGGAAATGATTTAACAGCGATCACAATCTAACAGCAATGCAATCAAATTCCACAGACTAAATGCTTTCACGCCGATGAGTCAGAGGTGATCTTTGCCTGTGCATGTTCCTATTTTCTTCCTTGAGTCTATATTGTTATATTATGTGTTTCTTTTCTAGGTTTTAATCTAAACTCTTCTATTATATTTCTGGCAGACAACAAAGCTAAGCTAAAATAAGGCCAGGAAAACCAAGTATTGCTATTTACAATTGCAATTGATTGAGCACCGACTCACATGTGCCTGGCACTGTGCTAAGTTTTCAGGATGATAAGATGGGTCAGACATGGGCTCTGCTCTGCGGGAGTTTGCAATCTAAAATGATGGGGAATGGAGCAAGGACAGGGACAGATAATCACTCTCCCAAAGGAAGCAGCGCTAGTATTGACAAAGGTTTAGACAGATGTGTAGGAATGTGAGGACCATGGGCAGGATGGGGACAAAGGAGATTTTTGAGCCGCAATTTAGAGAGTTGTGGCCAGATAGGGGTGGAGAAGTTAGGGTTTCAGCAAATACCAAAAAGTGACAAAAACATATCCAGTGGCCTCTGTTATTTCAGGAAACTGCAAACATTTTGGAATGGGTGAGACAATGTACACATCATGTTAGGGCACAAAGAAGAAGCTAGAAAAACAACTGATGAAAAATATTTAAGGTCTGTTAGCAATGCAACAAGGAAGAGATTGGGCACCATCAAGAAGATCTCTGTTATTATAGGAATCTATTTTATCTGATCAAGAAGAGTAAGTTTTGCTAATCTTGAGTCCCAAATGCCAGTCAAACACTTGCAACCTAAATCAATCTAATCTGCAAAGGAATCTTTGAGATCTTCCCTACATGTAAAAGTGCCCAAGCAATCTTGTTAATATAGTAGGCATTAGTATGGTAGGCCTGTACAGACTTATTTCATTATAAGATATGTCCTAGTCCCTGAACAAGTAATTCCAAAGTGGAACAGTCTCTTTGCTGAAAAAGACAGAGCTCCTAGCTTGAGTAGGACAAGGGTCAGGAAAGCAAGACAGATGAACCCCCAGAGCAAGTTTCACTAAAAAGTGTTCTCCCCAAAATTGTTCCAACTTCATGGTCTTTGTTGACAAAGTGACTTTCATTAATAATCATGACAAACTTGTGTCAAGCCATTTAGTTAAATGAAGAGATGGCTGGGGTTTCAACAGTATTGTTTTCTTCATACAAATTAATCTTCAGAGAAAAGGCAGAGGAAAATTTGAATAACATAGTCAGTTGAGAGCATCTGATAGATGGCAAGTTACCTCATCTCAAGTGAACTGATTATGGGTTTAGTACTTGTAATTTGGTATTAGTCCTTTTCCGTGATTGTTTGAGGCCACAGAAAGTCTGCATGATGGGTTGAACAGATAGGAGCATGCACAGAAGACAAGATGTTCTTGATACACCTGTAATCTCAGAGGACATTTAACTTCCTATTCAAATCACGTGATTTGAACTTGCGGCTGTTAGTCTGTGAGAGTATGATTAGCCCCTTCCCACTTCATGCGCTCCCTGGATAAGTTCTACTGCGGCCTTCAGCGTATACGTTGTTACCCCTCTCATGGCATACTTATGGGCTTAAGGATGGAAAATTTCATGTCATGGTTATCCCAATGCATTTGATGATGGTGCAATGATCGAAAAGATGCCAGTGATGACAATTGAACGTCCCTTTGCCTTCCCAGCCTCCTTCATATATTCTCAGGCATAGGATGACAAAGGGAAGTCCACGAGTCACATGAAGAAAGACGGTAGCCATGGATACACGATCAGGAGCTCCTCTGCTGGCCTCCCTCCTCCTCTCCATCACCTTGCCCATTCCACCCTCATTCTGTTTCTCATCGTCTTGCCACTAACCACTATCCTCTTCCCAAGGTCTTATTTGATGATTCATTCCAACCTAACCGCTGCTTAGCCCGTGTCTGGCACAGAGGTGGTGCTCAAATGGTTGTTGGATGAAATAATGACCTGAAAGTTTTCCAAAGTAATACAATTTTCAGGGAGCCTCTCCTTGAACAAGAGAATACTTTCTTATGTGGATGGAAGGGGCAAGGGTTTTGGGCTCACAACAAAACCCTTGTTTGCATCTAGCTGTTCTACTAGCTGTATTTAAGGTAAGGACGTAACCTCATTGAGCTGCCATTTTGTCATCTGTCAAAGAGAAAGATAACTCCTACACTGAAGGACTTTTGAGGGTATTAAAAGAGACGGTATACATGAAAAATGCCTTGTATAGCTCCTGGAACACAAATGCTGATTTCCTTCTAGTAGCAGTGTAACAGTGCTGCCAAGCTGTCCTGTTTAGTATCTTTAAGATGATGAATACTGAGTCACTAATCCCTGATCTTGTTAGATATCTTAGAACAGAAAAACAGCAGTCAGAAGGAATGAAACTGTTAGGAGTTTTTAGAGGAAATGAAAGCTTCTGTGGTTAATTCTCTTGGCTGGGGTTTAAGAGGAAATTCAAGGCTTCTATTAATTATACTTACCAATTGGGTCTAATTGGCAACTACCCCAAAATGAATAAAACAAGCGGGAGTCAAGAGAGAAAAACGGCAGGCATCCTGTCAAAAAATAAAATCTTTGAAATTTCTACAATCCAATGGTTGGATACACATTTTATTAAAGTAGGTGGATCACCCAGTTTGTATGAATTTATACGTGTGACCACAGCCCATGTTGCATATTCAGAACTATGCCCAGCATCATACAGCCTTTCTTAAAATGAACATCCCTTGTTTCAGCCTAGATAATTACTGGGTAGGTGAAAGAGTTATAATGAATTCATGTTAAGTGCTTGCCCCAATGCTTAGCATTTAGTGAATCCTTAAGAAATGTTGGTTGTTATTATATTAATTACAGGGATAATTATGAATCCTTCAGTTTGGTGTTTTCTAGGACAGGAATTAGAGTTACCTTTTAAATGTATTTTCTGATTTTTGGAGAAATAATTTTATTCTCAAGTGATGAGCTGTATGCAATTTAAACTACCCTTTCAAAGTTGGGCATGGTGGTGCACTCCTGTAATCTCAGCACTCAGGAGGCTGAGGCAGGAGGATTGTTGTGAGTTCGAGACCAACCTGGGCTACAAAGTGAGCTCAAGGCCAATCTGAACGGCAGAGTGAGATCCTGTCTCAAAAAGACAAACAAACAAACAAAAAACCCCTACCTTTTCAGAGGCT
Source organism: Cuniculus paca (assembly GCA_004365215.1). Taxonomy (NCBI): domain Eukaryota; kingdom Metazoa; phylum Chordata; class Mammalia; order Rodentia; family Cuniculidae; genus Cuniculus; species Cuniculus paca. The sequence continues at coordinate 39,411 of RJWT010001590.1, forward strand.
AATCTAAATGTTTTTCATTTTAAAGAGAAATTGAAACAAACGCCAATGTGTCATTCAACATGAACAATGTTATTTACTGGACTTACTGCCTACATTCTGCGCTCTTTCTGTCATTGACCAAGTTATATTTATAGATACATATTTATTTCTATTTTTTTTCCAGAAAAGCCATTACAGTATAATGACTCTTCTACCCAAAATGGGAGGTGAACTCGATGGTAGTATCATGTCTCTGGAGATTCTGATCTACTGAACAAGCTTGCTTGGGCTAGATGGCCCAGGCAGCATTTTATGTTAAATGTAGGCCTTAAGGGAGAAGCCCCTCACATGAATAACTCTGCTTCTGTCTTAGTTTTGTTCCTTCCCATAAAGAGTATTTAAGGCCAACCTCAGAACCTCAAGTCAGTTCTTCCTGTTTCCCAGGACCAAGCTAGATTTTCAGAGTAACCTCTACCTGGGGCAGTTGCTTGGGTGCAGGGGCTGGGCAGGTTGGTGCTGATTGGTTGTGAGAGGCAAGGCAGGCACTGTTCATGGAAGATCACGTGGTCATTCTCAGTGCACATAACCTGGCAAAGCTGCCTTCTCATAAGAATGGACTCCCTGGGAAAACCACAAATTAATACTCCTCAACGCACAGGATATAAGGGTTGGTTCCTCTGGGTTCTCCATAATTTGTAGATTAAAAAAACCAAGAACACTGCTGGACATTTTCCAGGGCATTTCTAATTAGCATGTTTCTTAGAACACAAATTTAGCCCGCTAGTACCAACTCTCCAGGCTGCTCTACCCCTGCGTGTGGTAATTGGACCACTTACTCTACATACTGTAAGCAGGCCTTCAAATACTAATCATATGACCACCACCCCCACCTGGCAAAATTTAACACACATTTGTTGGACTAGAGAAAAAATGTTGACTTAGCTGCATCTTTCCTGTAGAGCGAAAAGCATGCTGGTATTTTTAATTTATTTTTCCCTGAGTTATCAAACCCTGATGAACAAAAGTTTAAATGACTCTTGAGTGAAGAACCAACCAGGGTAATATTAGTGTTATAGATAAAAATGAAGATGTCTAGGTAGCAGGCGTGTATTTATTGTGTCTGTGGTTGTCTTGGTGTTTCCTTAATTACCTTTCAGGACATTGTTTTGAAATGAAGCTGGTTCTCTAAACATCCTACTTCTGTTTGTTGCTCAGGTGTATGGAAAGCTTTTTACTTATCTGAATTCTTAGGGTCTCATGTCAAATAGAGTAAGAAAAGCACTTCTTACGCTAAGAAAGTGTCATGACGCAGAACAAAGTATGGCAGACCTAGGATTTTGCAGGCTAGATTCAGATGAAAACTGCCAAGTTAACTCACTGCATGAATTTCAGCAGGACACTTGACCTTTTCCAAGTGACTTTCCTATTTGCAAGATGAAAGCTATGAACTAAATGAAGTTATATATAAATATATACACTTATGTCCTGTTTATCATTTTGACTCTGTATTCTATCATATCTCCCTATTAACCAGCCAACAAAAGAGGAACGTTGAAGCTTGTATATATTTTTCTTACAATTTTAATATTTCCTGAAAAGTAACTCTAGTTACTTGTGGTTCTTATTCACAGTTGCAGCTGAAATTTTGCTTATGCTGACAGAAGATAGAATAATGAAAAGTAAATAAGTGTAGACTACATGCAAAGCACTAACTTTCTGCCTGTTGAAAGCTTTCACTTGTGGGGCTTTCAGTCCAGTGCCTCTGTTCTGTCTGTCAAAGTCTTACTTGAATTTCATCTACCAGGTATGCACAAATATGCCAACCAGAAATGTTCTTCAGAGCACCCATTGGGCTTTGTTCCACTCAAAGACATTTAACACTTACTGCTCCACAAGCAGCTTTTTGCATGGAGAGAAGCTATAGAGCTCAGGGGTGCAGGTGTGTGTTCAGACACAGGCTCCAGGGGTGCCGCTTACTAGCAGTCTGATCTTTGGTAACTTACTTGAATTTTTGTTTTCTTATTGGTAAAGTGGAAAAATAATGGTACCCATTTCAAGCTTGTTGTAAGATTAAGTCAGCTATTCCTTGTCAATCGTTTAGAAGAGGACTCCACAAAAACTAGTTATTGGTAACTTATTTGTAAAACTAAGTTTTTGGGTACACAGCTGCACCTTAATTGTGCACCTCTACCATGTTTTGTGTATTGCAGGCACAAATGTTTCTGAAGTAAAAGTGCAAAAGAAATATTGTCAAGGGAGAATAAAGAAAACAAGCAACTGCTACTTTAGATGACAGATATTCTGAGTTCTCATTGAAGACATTCGACATGCGTTTTGCTTTCATAGGAAGAATCTTTAAAAGTATAGTTGGATACATGAAGCTCCTTTTCCACAGTGAGCAAGGGGACAAAAGTCAACAGTTGTTCGAACAGCCATTCATTGAGCTGTATGATAATGAGGAGAAGAGGCTGAGCTATGAGGTACCTAGGAGCATGAAGAAGGGGAAGTGAATAGGTTTAGATTTTACTCATGATGGGGCCAGAAATACAGGGCATTTTTGATCTCCCCATTATAATAATAGGATATTTGATTATAATTAAGGATTGGGAATAAATATAGGCTGTTCTTTCTTAATTTAAAAAATTTTTATTAGCACACATTTGCAGTACATAATGATTACATTCATTGTAGGGAGTTGGTACATGTATAGAATACATCTTAATGCTTTTTACTTCCTTTTGTTCTCCCTCCCTCCCTGCTCCCCTTTATTTCTTGGCCCCTTTCCCATTTGCAAAAGCTCTATCTCCAGTATCCTATTAACTATAAGAGAAACCACATGATATTTAAGTTTGTGTGTCTGACTACTGCTTTATCATTCACCAACTCCAAAGAAGGAAGACGGTTTTGGTTCTGATGTCAGGTGGTATTAAACCTAGGCAGAAAAATTTATTACATTGGTTTCATAGTTTTTAGATATATCCTTTATATCTAACTGGAGAATATTGTTCTTAATGTGTCCTTACCTCGCTCTCTTCCCTTGGGCCTCCTGACTTGCTGCTTACATTTTGTCCTAGGGTAAAGAACTGCCAGGAGACTGGGTGAAGGCAAGGGGGGTGTATATCTAGCATGGCTCAGCTGCTTCCTGGGCCACACAGGTGAGGAATGTTAGGGTCACCCCCAAGGCCAGGTGAGATGTGGGTCAGAGGCATGAAATAGTAGAGTGAATAATTTGAAAAAAACAAAAAACATTAATGTACAACACACAACATGAGGACTATAGTTTATAATAGTATTCTGTATGCAGGATTTTTGCTAAATGAGTGGATTAAGGCTACTTTCATCATGGGGTGTGATGGATAACTATGGGAGATGCAGGATATGTAGTGCTGTTTTACTATAGCTGTGTCTTGGAACATGTTGTATACCTTAAACATATATAACAAAATTTATTTTTTTAAATAATGCTATGCAATTAAAAGAGAACAGTACTAAACTTCCACATTATGTGAATAGTCTGATTTCTTCCACTTTTTCTAATTACAAAATCAGTACCTGCTCACTGTAAAACTCAAATCAATTGGATAGTGTCCCTGCCTGTCTTCCCTTTCCTATCTTAAATCTCACTATAAATACTAATTGTTCGCTTATGTCCTTTAAGTATTTTATAAGCATATAAATATATATAATTAAAATTATACTAAACCTATAGTTGTACAACACATTGTTTACTTAGGCAATGAGAAAAATACTAGTAGATATCTTTCCTTCTGAGCTTAAACACCATGAATACATTATCACAGTGATTTCAGAATATTTTATTATATATCTACTATTTACATATCCATGAATTAAGTTGTTTCTATTTTATTACTGTAAATAATATTATAGTAAATGTATGCAGAATAAATTCCTAAAATAAACTTTTAGTAGGCCTTTTAGTAGTGTGTGATATGCACATTTAAAATCAAACTGAGTTGGCCAAATTGTCCTTCAAATAAAGTTGCTCTGGCTGGGTGTGGTGGCGTATATCTGTAATCCCAGCACTTAGGAGGCTGAGGCAAGAGGATTGTTGTGAGTTTGAGGTAAGCCTGCGCTACAAAGTGAGCTGAAGGCCAGCCTGAATGGCATAGTGAGACCCTGTCTCAAAAAGACAAAAATAAACAAAAACCCAAAACCAACCAAATAAAGTTGCCCTTATTTACACACCCATTAAAAATATAAAAGTACATATTTCCATGCACATTAGCAATAGATATTTTCAATCTTTAGTTTTTACCAATTTGACAGGCTAAAAAATTTCATTGTTGAGGTTATTTTTTTCCCTATCATCTCTCTGTTGACATATTTTGTCCATTTTCCTATGAGGATTTTCACTGTTTTTTATTGATTTCTAGGTTGTTTACATATTATAGAAATTAGCCTTTTGTCATAACTACTAATATGTTTCATTTGCCACTTTTCTTGTGAATTTATTCATTGTATTATCCAATGGAGCCCTAAACATTTTGTGAATGTAATATTCCAAAAAACTTATGATTTTTATATAGTTAAATATCCCTAACCTATTTACTCAATTGCTCAAGATTTACATTGCTGGCTTGAGCCTTAATTCTAAATAATCCTCAGTAACTTATAGATCAAACATCAGACTTTTCCTGGTGTTCAGTATTGAAATATATTCTACTAAAGTCTTATGAAATTACTCCCTGGGCAATGCTGTTAGGGAATAGGATCTCCAGGGGTCCCAGGCAGGGTGACCATATTTCTGCACCTTGTCTCTTTCCCCTAGTTAGCTGATACTATGGATTGTAGGATTTCTGTGAGCCAGAAGCACTCTGACAGGAGGCTCTCAGTCTAGAGCACATTTCTGAAATCACTGAGCCTGAAACCCATAAAGCAGTGGTGCTAAGATTCCATGCTACCAAATTGTAAATTCTGATCTGATTTACTTCATGAGTTCTACTTGTTTCCCTCAAATGAAAAATAGCTCCTTCGTAGTCATTATGGCAGAGGCCAATCTGAGTCCATTTACAGTTCTCAAATACGTTGAAAGCTCTCATATAGATAATGACTTATGTCCTCGTCCAAGAAAAAGCAGTTTAAGATTCAGCACAAATGAACTTGATGTTAGAACTTCCCAGTAGCAGGTGATGTTAGGATTTGAAGGAAGCGCTAGAACGGACATCAGTGTGTGTCTGGGTTCAGGTTACCAGTGTCTTAGAGGTTGTTAAGTATTTTGACTCTCATCACCACTTCCTAGTGACGCTGCTTCTAAATGGCTTTGAATGTGGACGTCCTGCAAGTAGTGTTTCCTAGGGATGCTAATGGTATTTGAGCCACGCAGTTCTTAGAATTTTAACATTCATTTTCCCTTCCTAGGAATTTGGACTTTATTAGCTCTGACTCACCTCATACACCATTCTGTTCAGGGTATTCATATATCGTACATCTCAGTGGAAAGGGGAAATACTCCTCACAAGAAAACATAATTTATGGGGGATGGCATTTTGTTCTACTGAACAACGTTATTACTATCGCTCCTGCTGTGCGTGAATAAGCACACAGTCTTATGTGGACCAGGTGTGTTGGCCTAGTGGCGGAGAACCTATGGCATACTGCCACAGCAGGCTATCTGTGTCACTGAAAGCTCTAAAATATTCGCCATCGCTGGGTTGGGAACTTCATACTAAAAGACATTTTTTGTTTTGCAGAGATATCTAAATACCAATATCCTCAAATACCAAATTTGATTGTATTTTATGAATTCTGCAATCATTTCTTTCCCTTATTTACCTAGAAAAAAATGCCAAGCCCATTTTAATCTGCTGCTTTAGAAAAAAAAGTACTCTAGGTGGTCTCAGAAGATGAGGTCTTGCTGAAATGTCAGTTGCTACACTGGGCCAAAGAAAGAACATCAAATTATCTTCCGAACAAACCTTGAAAGTAGCAAAAGCATTGATTATGGAAATCTGAAGCTACCTAGATACTCCCATCAACTAATATCACAAAATAAGTGTTTTTTTATACGGTCTGCCATAGAGAATCACTCAAACTGGATTTAGTTTGATATAAAGTTCTCTTTCAAATAGGGAGATAGAAAATTCTAGCCTCATAATAGAATTTTGTACACCCAGCTTGATGTTCACAATATAATTAGATGTGCAAACCAAATAAAATTTCCATCTGGCCAATCCTAAAATAAAATTCAAATATAATCAACACCTTAATCAAATTGAGCCTGAGTTTTGTCTTTTTTCAAAATTTTATTTTGGGAGGAAGGCAGGAATAAAATGGTCAAATATCAGAAGAAAATCTGATAGTGGTTCAGGTCTAAGTTTTAATATCTATTCTTGGCCAATTCACACTCACCCTGAGTTCTGTACCTGCAACAAGCAAAAGTATTCAACACTCCAATTCATGTTTGTGATTATTCTTAGACACTGAAAGAGCATGAATCTCTAAAAAAAGACTTGCATTTTCCTGAGTAAACTCTGTTTACTAAGGCCAGAATGACAACTACAGTTTGAAAATTTCAATCATATAGACAAAGTAAAAGTTTTCTCATTGTTGCTGCTGTGATCAAGAAATTACATCAATTACTCTTTAATAAGTAATGTTAATAGAGGTTTGATATAATTTTAAATCTTCATTTTCCCTTCAGACTCTCTGTAACTACAGAGGTATAGGTGGCTTCTTCATGAGCACAGCCATTTTGCAATGTGTGTACCCTGTTTATTCCAATAAACACCCCCCCGGACTCTGCTAGGCTTCAGGTGAAAGGACCAGAATCTCAGGTTAGAACCTGTGACAGTGAGACTACAGGGACATGGTCGGCAGAAAGGGAAGCAATGTTTTGAAAGGCCACACGGCAACCTTCTCTTACACTGTGACTCATCCCAACACTCTGACGAATTACGCCTTGTTCCTAAGAGCAGGAACAAAATCCAAAGGGAAATACAGATGGGCATCTAGGTCTACCTGCCACTCAGTTTAAAGAACTCCTTATAGACAAACTCTTCCTCTCCTTTCCAATGTTATACTCTCCCTTCAAACTCTTAAAAGCAAGCCCCAGCTCCTGGAGATTTATCTAACTTTCATTTTTTAAAACAGTATTTGTTTTAAATAATTTTTGGTCAACTGAGAGTAGAATTTGGGGCTAGAAAGGATGATTGTCAAAGTTTTATGATAAAGTTAAGCATGAAATAGTATATTTTTAAGACAATGTATAACTTTGTAGAGTACATTATAGTAACTAGGTTATAAATATAATATATAATAATCAAATTAAGGTAATAAACATTTCCATCTTTTCAAATGCTAATAATTTCTGTGTGTTTGGAATTTCATACTCTTCTAGTTGTTATAAAATATACTACAGGTTGTTTTAACCAACAGTTAGCCTACAATT
>RJWT010001591.1:0-46754 GCA_004365215.1 Cuniculus paca
TCATCCGCTCTGTCTTCTTCTGGTCAGAACACCTCAAATGTTAATATTCAAATGCACAAAGCCCTAGCGCTCTCTCCCCTTGAATCAGTCCTAATTCCTAATCAGTTTCTCTCTTCTCTCGCTCTTTCTCTTTCTCTCCCTCTCTCTCTCCGTCTTTGCAACTGCTGCACTGGAGGGAGATTAGAGAAGGAGGGTTAAAAAAAATGTCTGTCTGAGTTTGTCTTAAAGGAGCCACGATCGATGCTGTCCGCTTGCAGTCCCCGTGCGTGTGTAAAGTGTGTGTTGCACAGGCGGAGAGGTGGATTCCGACCAGAATGCTAGAACCCGGAAGTAGTGGTGGCCATAACAGGTCGCGTCTTACACAATGCATTGGGCTGCAGCAAGTAGGCTCCTCCGCAGGGGTGGGTGCGCGTAGCGAGCTCTGTCCGCGCTGGAGAGGCAGAAAGGCGCTCCATTAAATCGCACGCACAGGCACAAACCCCACACACCCCAGCACACGCACACAAACGCAGGCAGCAGCACCCGGCCGCTGGTTTTATTTTCCATATTCTTTTTCTCTCCCTTCCCCTCCAGGCTCTCTCCCCAAAGCGGACTCTTGAAATAAATTGGGAATAAACGCGGGCCAGGCAGCAGCGGGAATTATTTTGCACAGGGCTTCGCGCATAGACTTCAAGACTTTCCTCGAAATTATTGGGGTCTGCCAGTATTTCTTTCTGGGGAGGTGGGTGATGCGCAAAGCACTGGATTCTCAAAACTGGACGCCCCAAGGAGAAAATTCAAACTGGGAGCAAGGAGAAGAGGAGCCGGAGCTGGGCTGGGGAAGGCTCTGCTAGGAGTCCCGAGAACGTGGGGCGGAGGTAGCCCGAGCTTTCTGCAAACCCAGCCTAAAGATTTTCGCTGTCAGAGGTGGACGCCCGGACGGAGGACAGGAAATGCTTGCATTTTGTCACTTTGGGTCTGGACGCCCCCACCTCCTCGTCCCGGCAGCTCCAGCCCCAGCCCTGGCGCCCGGTACGAAGTGAGAGAGGAAGGGAGGGAACAATGAGCTGGGCTCTGGGAATGTGCCCCCAGCGCCTGTTTACAAACACCAAGCTATTTATGATCGCCGGAAAGCGAAACCCGACGCGGGCTCCCAGCAGTCAGACCTCGCGGGCGGGCGGAGCCGGGTCGGAGAGCCGCGGGGGAAGAGGCTCCTTCCCTAACCCGCTCCAGGCGAGGCAGCCGTGCGCCCAGGGCGCGGCGCGACGCGGCCGGAGCGCTGAGTTCAGGCTGCGGCCTCGGCGCCTTTGTCTTCGAGGCGCCAGGGGGCTTCAGCCTTGGCCTCGCCAGGGCCTGGAGGGGCTCTGCGCCCCCCCGCCCCGGGTCTTCTCCCGGCGACGCCCGGCGCTTTTCTCCCCAGACTTCTATCCCCACACTCCGCTTTTCTGATCCCAACCCTGCTCGGCGAAAACACCCGATGCCAGAGAGAAAAAGAAATCCAGTTCGGGAGCTGAGATTTTAGACAAAAGCTGCCCGAACCCACAGCTCGGAGTCTCCATCCAGTCACAGATTTCAACTTTCTGCCTGGGAATATCTAGTCTCTGGGCTTAAATGTTTCCCTTTTTATTCTCCCATCCTAAGTTCGCCTTTTATTATTATACTTAGTGGGGTTATTTTCGTCTTTATTTTCCTGCCCGCCTGGCTCCGGTCTGCCGAGGCGCCTCAGCCCCAGCAGCTGGAAAGCTCACATCCCAGGCAGGGCTCGCAGCTCGCTCGGCTCGGAGATTTTCTCCCCCTCCCTCCAGCTGAAACCTCGCAGAAAACTCCCCCTGCGGTCGACTGGAAAATGAGCTCACCCAAATCTCGGTAGGCAGCCGTGGAGGAGGGCTCCGCCAATCAGGAGACGCCCCCGCCCAGGCGGCCGCGCATTGGCTGCGGGGAAAATCAATTATCAAATAATCGATCAGCAGGGAGCTTCGATCTGCCCGGAATGCAAACTGCCAGTCCGGATTCCCGCCCTGATGGTGGCCAAAAGGCTGACTCCCTCAAAGCTGCCGGCCCGCGCTCCCATCGCCCCCACCCCCACCCCACCCTGCCAGCTGCGGACCAAACCCTGACTCCAGAGGGGGGGTAGCGGGTGGAAGAGTTTTGAGAAAGATTAGGGGGCCCCCTTCTCGCGGAAGTTGTTTGGAAAGGTTAGGAGCTCACAGATGCAGTGAAGCCAACTCTTAGGCGCAAAGTAAGAAAGAACATTTGCATCCGTCCACGAAGGAGGACTCAAGTTTCTGTTGAGTGAGCTTCTAAGGAGCAGGGGACCCGGGCGATCTTCAAAGCGTAGAGCAGCAGTCTTGTTCCACCGAGCGCTAGTAGCCTCCCTAGGCGACATCCATGGCTTCTTCCAGCGCTCTGCAGGGGCCAGCGCAGGGCTGGTTCTCCCCAGCCGTGGAGCTTTCGCGGAAAGCCGAGCAGATGAGCCTTCTCAGCCCTCCCCGCCCCCAACACTGAACTTGCTTCTTGTGTGCCCGAAGGGTCGACACACGTTCACCCAAAACCTTCAGATGCGCTTTGAGTGGAACGAGCTCAAGGGTTAAAAAAGAAAAACCCCAGGATCCCTCAGTACTTACCTGTCTCTTCTTTCTTAATGTTTAGTTTCTGTCCTCAGGACTAAAATTTTACGTTTTACTCTTGTTCATCACATACGTGTGTACCGTTTTGTGACACGGTTACCCTGATACATCGCTTGGGAAGTTGAGGCAGGCCTGAGAGTCAAAATCAAGGGTGGGGAAAGCCAGGTGAGTTACCAGAGCCAAAGCCCAAGTCTGACACCCTCCGCCCCCCAAAGTGAATTTGAAAGCAGAATTTCAAGCCGAAATGGAACCTTCTGAACTCAGGAAAAAGATTTTTGTTCAATTTTTGCGAAGCTGATCTGGCTAGGCCAGGCAGCGCACTTCTCTTCCGAGTATGGGGAGGACTGCGCTGGGCCGGCAGCAGCGAGCTCTTTCTTCCCCAGCTCTGGACGGCTGTAGAGACACCTGAGCGCCGGGAGGGAGGCCGCTCCCGGGGGTGGGCTCGAGGTCTCCCCAGCAGGCCTGCCAGGGATCTGCGCGGCTGGAGGGAGGAGGAAGGGGGTCCAACCAGACAGCAACACGGGCGCATCTACGTTTGCGGTCCTTAAGTGAGCTGCGAGGGAAATTATGTAAGTATAACTTGACTGAGAGAAATACATTCAGATGACCGTGGTCTAGAACTTCTTGATCAGACTTAGGCAATGGGCTTGGAGGTACCTAGACGTGCATTCACGTCTTCAGATTTGGAAAAGTTCAGTTTTTATATATACAGCATATGTTTTCGACAAAAGGGCTTATTTTATATTGTTACTTTCCAATAACTTTTTCTTTTGTTTTCTAACAGAAGTAAAAAAAGGAAGGTTCAGGTAAGTCACTCTTTTCAAACATAATCAGTATTGTTCAAATCAGAGGAGAGGTTATGTGTGCCTTATCCACGATGTGTCAATTTTACTTTAAAATGTATTTTAAATTACCTACACACGGATTTTCCGTGGAGTGTGATACTTAGACTTTGTGAGTTTAAACTCATAGTAGTTTTGAGAAGTGTCTTTCCATTTATAACTGTGAACCTTATACTCCTTCTAGGCCTTTATACGATTAATTCTGAACAATCAAGGGACTAAAGCACTTTTACAATGTAATTACAGTAGTACAAATTGTTTGCCCAAACCTCATTCTGGATAAGGATTTTACAATTAGCAAACAGTTATTACAGTTGGTGCTTGCTGAGAGAAATTGCAGAGAGGACGTCTAGAGTTGCAATATAGTAACCATAAAAAAAACCCCTTTTAGCAGGGTAGCAATTAATCAACTATTAAAAAGAAAAAGTGAAGGGACAGTGCTAGGTACAGTATCTTGGTAAGCTACTGCAGATATTAATGTCTGTTCTGTGGCAGTGCCTATCCTAAGCTTATTTCAGATAATTGTTTTTTAAGCAATAGCACTTTTATTTTGCAAAAACTTGGCCTGGGGAAGGGTTCTGGCACTCCGCCCCAGCTCTTGTGATGCAGGCCTTCCATTCTGTTTTCCTCTCATATCCCAGAGTATCTTCCCCAAGATAGAGAACAGCGACTAAAAAGGGGGCAGGGTGAGCCCTTGGTCTCTATTGTTTACACATCCTCTAGGGAGGCATTTAAACCAAGCAGTGCCCCTCTGGGCTGTTGGGGTAGTGGCCTGGGAGAATGCTGTTGTAACTTTCTGTTCTCCTATAAGGAATTGTGTCTTTGGAAAAGCCCATATCCTGAATTAAGCTTTTGTTTCAAAAGTTCACACTGATGAGTCAGCTCAAAAACCCTAAATTAAAGAAGCACCTCTTGAGGTAAAATGTGTGTGTATTTGCCAGCCCAGAATAAACAAAAGCCCGTTAATCAGTCGAGTATGGCAGCTGTGTTCACAGTGTGATAAGAGTTTATCATCTGCCACCTAACTTTAAGATGCCTGTTAAAATGTTGTGATTGCTTTTTAGGTTGTCCTGTGGTGTGTGGGTTTGGGGTTTGCACTTCAAGAACATCCATCCTCCAAATCTGTTCCCACATTAGTATTTGCATTTCAAAAAGCCAGAAATAAGGGGAGGGGAGTTTAAAGAAAATAAGATTTGAAATCTAGTAGAGATACTAGAGGAATGTTAGAGATAAGAGTCTGACTGTGATAGGAGAAAGGTACCAAGAAGTCAAAGCTAATGAATGGCTTCAAGAAAAGTGAAATAAATTAGTTAGAGGTCTATTAAAGAGAGAAACCTGGTTAGATGATACAAAGGGGGTTAACCAGGGGGATTAGAGAAGACGTTAATCAAGTGCCCCCAAAGCAATCCAGGCTATAAGGACTCCCAGATTTGTTTACTGCATTTTACTTCAGAAAACAAAGAATGTCTGGTCCAATTCAGAAGTCGATGAGAGGTCAGCTAAGGCACTTTGACCATTGCAGGGGAAATACCTAACTCACTATGTTCTGACTGGAAAACATAAAACTTTAGGGAAAAAAATCTTTTGGGGACGGAGGGGCTTCCCTTACTACTTTTCTATTTCAAATCATTAAAACACTTTGGTCTCTAGAGGGGGAAAAACTACACTGGTTAACATAATTACTAGCTCTGACATTTTCAGAACTTATAGAGGTCTTTTATTAATTAAATGGAGGGCTTAATAAAATATTCCTAATAAAATTATGGTTGTCTTAAAACTTTCTAAACAGTGCTATAAATTCTTAATAAAATTAACTGGGAAATGAGTTATTAGCTCACACTTTGCCCCTCCCCCAACTTCGACATAAGAAGTGCCTGCAGAATGGAAAGAAATAGAAATCTTTTGGTAAAATGTAAATATTAGCCGAAGTCATACATTGCACTAGAAAAGGTAAAATCTTGACTGTTGTTTCTTATGGCCTTGTCCTATAAAATCTTCATGGAGAGAATGACTGTATTTTATATACATGTACATATATGCATATATAAGTCTATTGGAAGCACAATCTTTAATTTTCTGGACTAAGTTGTGTGTTAAATGTTTTTAATTAAAAGCATAGACTCATGCAAAAGCATAGACTCATGCCAACAGCATAAGATATAGAATCTTGATGACTTAGGCTGTAAATACTTTATCCATTAGAAGATAATTAAAATGAAATATCTTAAAAGTTTTTCAATTTAATTTCTTTAAAGATAAGTTTTAAATAATGAATTTCTCATAACATTCCCCTCATTAATAACTGTGGATGTATTTTGGGAAGCTGTATTTTGCTGAGCACATATATAAAACTTTTTCATAACACTGCGTTTCAAAACCTGGGCAAGTTATCTCAAGTTTTGAGATACTTCTTTGCTTCACAGATCCAGTATTGGCTGACCTGCTGTAGAAAAGAACAACACACTCCAAACCTAATCAAACACCCTTGGTGAATTGTTTAGCATTTGAAGGCTTGATCTTTTGTGCCGTCTACTGGACAATGGAAAAACTGCAGCCTAGATGACAAACTTTTCCCTTGACCAGTATTTAATAATAGAGGGGGAGGGGTAAAGGGAGAAAGGTAAGGGTGTGATTAGTGCTGGCAACTAACAAAAGAGGATCATAGGAGCTAACAGACTCACAGGCGAGGTCTTCTGGTTTAATGGTTTAATCGTGTTTGTTTTTTTTTTCGAATTGAAGACATATTAAGTATAGGTGTTCCTCGACCCACTTGACTAAGGTGCTTAGGTTAACATTTACATTTGATACAGCTGTGTGTGTATGCATGTACGATCAGTTTTGGGAAAAAGAGAAAGAAAAAGTGGTTGGAAGGCTTAGCATTCTGAAAAATAACGTGAGTCTTTCCTCCTCCTACTCCTATTCCTCCTCTTCCTCCTCCATCCTCCTCCTCCTCCTCTTCTTCCTCTTCCTCTTCCTCTTCCTCTTCCTCTTCCTCTTCCTCTTCCTCTTCCTCTTCCTCTTCTTCTTCTTCTTCTTCTTCTTCTTCTTCTTCTTCTTCTTCTTCTTTTGCAGGATCTCGTTATGTAGCTTGGGCTGGCCTTGAGTTCACTATGTAGCCCAAGCTGGCCTCAAACTCATGGCAATCCTCCTGTCTCAGCCTCCCAAGTGCTGGGATGACAGGCATGCACCACCACACCTGGCCGCATTCTGAAAAATAAAATGTGGGTGGTGGCTTGGTTTTGAGTATAAAGTTGCTTGACATTCAAGTTAAATGTACCTACTACCTGGATAATATTGGATGAACAAATTAATTCGTGGGATTTGGAAAGTGACATTATGTAGCATTGAGAAAATAAGTTTTGGGAGAGGGGCAATGAAACTGTTAGAAACATGTTAGTGCAGTTCCATTTTTGGCAATTGTGGATGAAAATGTGGAACTATTTTTTTTATATATATATATATATATATATATATATTTTTTTTTTTTTTTTTTTTTGCGGCACCAGGGATTGAACTCACGACCTTGCGCTTGTCTGACAGGCGCGTAGGCCGCTGAGCTAGATCCCTGGTGAAAGCATGAAACTTAAAAGTGTTTTCACTGGGAAAGTATAAATGGGGGAAAGTGTGGGTAACAGTCACAGTTGAATGCCATTAAATTGCAAGGCTGTTTGATGTTCTCATAAGCATTAAAAATATTGTGTACATTTTGGTTATGATTTTAAAAATACTTATGAAGCCCCATCATTGTGGAATCTTTGGAGTGGGGAAAAAACCATGAATCTAACTTTCACCTCCATTTGATACTGACATAGTGTTTAAAGTAATCACAATGAGTAGAGAGAAGCAATTGTGTTACTGAAGAAAGTTATATATATATATATATATATGAAGTTAAACTGATTTTGGTCAAATAGGTACAGGACTTTGGTACAAGGACTATTACTGTTGTCCATCTGTTTTTCTGAAGTTAAAACTCTGTATGGCATTTTAATAAAACCTAGAATATATGAGTACTTATTAGGGTGCCTATTACTGAAAACACAGCAGTGAAAAGGAGACAGCTTCAGTATATTTTATTGAGGCATAAATATACTTCAGTGGTGTTCTTCAAACATACATTTCGATGGAGTACGATGTCAAAGTGATTTGAAAGTACTGAATGGAGTGTAGAGACACTGAAGAACCTGGGCTGACATTCACTCCTCGCAGCATGGCAAGCTCAGGATGGTTTCAGTTCATTTCTGCAGAAATGGTAGTGTTGGCATCTTTGAAACTTTAGCATAGGCAACTGACCTGTGAACAGTTATTTGATCCAAATTTTTAAAAATCAAAAAGCCCCTACGACAATAGCTGAGAAGCAGAAAATTCTTGTAGGAACTGATCACAAGTGAACACAGCGTATGTCATGTATTCTAAGCTAATAATGGGAGTACGGTACTGAGTGCTGGAAGAGATCTGGCAGACATGCTCGAGTCACCAATTGCAAACATTTACCTTTGAAGCAACTGGATGAGCCAGATTGGTCATGGTTCGCCTCCGTGTTCGCCTTGATAAAGGGGCGTAATTTGTGAAACCTTCAGGCAAAATACTAGTGATTATTCAAAACTAAATATTTTAACATTTCATTGAGTTAGCTAATGAATAAGAAAAACATCGAAGGCTTCCTGCAGCTCAGAAAGAATTCTAGTGGCGGAAAACACAAGGAGGAAAGAGCCAGAAACTGAAGGACGCCTGCTGAGCAGTTACTCGCTTGTG
The DNA here is from genome assembly GCA_004365215.1 of Cuniculus paca. NCBI lineage: Eukaryota > Metazoa > Chordata > Mammalia > Rodentia > Cuniculidae > Cuniculus > Cuniculus paca. The sequence goes on from RJWT010001591.1 coordinate 8,204, forward strand.
AATATCTGAAAATGTACTCTTCTGTGCCCTTATTTAAAAATGAAAAATAAATATCATCTTTCCTTGTCTTTTGTTTTTAAATGAACGTCAGATTATGGATAGCTTGCTAAAGATATTTTTATCTGAGTAATTTATGCGTGAAAGGGCCAACTGGAAAACGTGTAACTAATGGGAGAAGTCCACGTATAAACCGCAAACACATCGGTTCGGAGCCGAGTCCTGCGAGGCGTCCCTGCTCGCAAGCGCGCGGAGGGTAACTTCGTTGCCTGGTCGCTCGGCGGTGACTTCCGGGACTCTCATCTCTCCGGGAGCGCACAGCCTTAGCGGGATCGCCGCGCGCGACAGCGACAGCCTGTGTGCGTGGAGGCGCGGGTCCCGGCGTCGCCTGGCGCCCGGCGCTGCGGGCTGGTGCCGGAGCACCCCCACCCCGCGGCGCCCCCGCCAGCTTCCTGCCGGCACCCCGGGAGGCGCTGGCTCCCCGGGTCGAGTGGGGTCGCACCAGACTTTGTTTCCAGCGGCCGGGGCTACAGAGTCTGCTCACGCCTGGCTTGGCTCTGGGGAGGGGTTGGGGGAACATGCCCCCTGGAAGAGGCAAGGATATAAAGGTCCTCTCCCCTGCCGGCTGCTCCCCTCCCGGGTCTCTTTGGCCGCCACCTATTTTCTCCTCGGAACTCCTGGGAGGCGGTGGGCGGCAGCCGATGAGCCGCAGCCTGAGACTAGGAAGCGCGCTGCCAGGGGTGCGGCGACCGGGCCACCGGCCCCCGTGTTCCGCTGCTTTAGCGGGTGCCTTTCTTCCCAGCGGACTCCAGGTCGCCCTGGCCTCTGCCCCTTGGCCTAATTCTAGAAGCTTTCGCCTCAGTTCTTGGCCGGCGGCCCCTCTGCAGGAGCCCAGCGTGCAGTCCACCTCCCGGTTCCTCCTCGGAGGTCAAGTGTCCTCTGCGAGTCTGTTTAGCACGTGGGAGCCTTTGGGGACCCTGCCGGCCCTCTCTGAGGGGCTGGAACAAGCGCGCGTTTGTGGCTGAGGTTATGATTTCAGGTGCGCTAATGGCTTTCCAGGCCCCGAGAGAACCGTGTGGAGATTGATGCTTTTCCTTCTCCGGGGTTCCTGCCGCCGCCGAGCGGCTGGGGAGGCGCCGCATGGCCGAGATCGGTGCGCCCCTCGGCTCGCTGGCGCTCTCACCTCGGAGGGAGGAGAGGAGAAGGAGGAGGAGAAGGCGGGGCACGGCGGAGGACAGCGATGCCAGGAAAGGGAGGAAAACAGTCAGTGACACAAACGGAAAGAGGGAGAGAGCGATAGGGAGCGGTACAAAGAGGCAAGGAATCGACCAAGAGCTGCAATCCGATTGCGTCTCCTCGTCCGCCGCCTCCAGGACGTAGTAAAACAGCCTCGCTCCCGCGCCTGTTACCTCCTGGCCGGGGGACCAGAGCTCTGTTCCCTCCCTAGTATTGCTTTCAGCTTTGCAAGAGCCTTATCATAGACTTTTGCATAATCGCATGTTGACTTTTCTAAATAGTTCTACAGAGCAGTGTGTGTATCCCCTTGTTCACATTTGCAAACAATCCCCTGGAGGAAACCTGGAAAAAGAAAGTGTGCGTGCGTGCGTGCGTGCGTGCGTGCGTGTGTGTGTGTGTGTGTGTGTGTGGTGGGGATGAGGACTGAAGCCAGAGGCAAATGCAGCGTTGCTCTGGGCCAGTCCGAATCGCCAGTCATCTGAGAAGGAGTGGAGTGATTGCGTGGTAGCCTGGAATGCACTTTTCACAGCCCCTTCCCCACCAAAGAGAACCTCTGAGCTGATGAGGCACTTTGTTCCATTTGCACATTTCACAGATGAGCAAGCTGAGATCCAGACAGCTGAGATCCAGACAAGTGACATACCCAGTTGCTTCTCTCTCTTCATTGCTTCAAGCTTCTTTTTTTAAATACATTTCTCTAATTCTTAAAAATAAATCTCATTTAATGCAGAAGACTTGCCTTTATTCTTTCCAAAGAAGTTTGGAGGTCAGGTCCGTTCCTGTCTTGTGTCAGAAGCACCTGCGTGTATGCTGGTGGTGAGTAGGGGTTCAAGTGTGCAGGGTTGCCTAGTGATGATTTCCTCATCCTCCACTTGCTGATTTGGGGAAGATCCTCTGTGCAGAGTAGGGAGACAAAACAGAATGGGAGAGCTTATGTTGGATGGTGATGGTGGTGGAGTCTCCTACAGCTTGCTCTTCTGCTGTCCTTCCAGAAACAAAAAGCAGAACCAACAAATAAACTAATAAATACTTTGTGTCTTTTGCAGCTGAGCGACCCTAGGCACAAAACTGGCCCAGGTCACCCAGGGCAGGAGTAGGGCATGGAAGTCACTATTTACTCCAGGATTAAAAGGAGCATCAAGAACATCAAACCCTGACTCTACTCAGTAGCTTGTCTTTAAGAATTGGAGGAACGTCTTAGAGAGACTAAATATCCATAGGGATGTCTAGGTATTAACTTCACAAAAACAGCACATTATTTCTGCTTACCCAAACGTCAACGCCACTTCCACCTAATTATCATACCCTTTGCAAAGACATTTCGTATTTTGTGGGCAAAATAATTTTTGAAGTTGGCACATCTGATTCTGAAATTTTAAAATCTTTAGCTTCAAATTTTACTTCTAAAGCAAACCTGTTATATATTGCCCTCTCCTCCCATCCTGATTAATTTAGACTATAATGCTGATTTTTTTATTACCTTGGATTTCGTTTTGGTTTGGGGGTTTTGTATAGAAAACTGCTTGTAGGCTGGCTATCTGGAGTTATCTGTGTTTAGTTTGTTTTTAAAAATATTTTTAATGTTACTTAAAAACTCCTTGAATAACCTCAAATACTCTTTGAGGTTTAAGCTTTAGTAATATTCTGTGTTTGAGCATAGCTATTTTGATAAGCTTATTGCCCTTTTTATAAACTTGTTGGTTCACATATCTTTCAGTTAAAAATCTTTCCAACAACTCAGACTTTTCCCATTTGTTTAATGATGGTAGACTGAAACTGAAGAAGAATTTTGAAAATTGGTCCTATAAGAAAAAGTTAATGAAAAAAAAAAAGAAAGAAAGAAAGAAAGAAAGAAAGAGCAAGCTAATGTACACAGCCCAGATTTCTCATAGTGGCAGTGAGGAAGAGTAGCAGAGTTTGGGCTTAAATTTTAGGTTAGGCACCGATGGGCTGATTGATTTTGAAGATGTTAATCACCTGCAAAATGAATTGATTATATTGTTTTAATCTCTAAGTGCATTTTTGATTTAATGATCATATATTATAAAATTAGAAAATGTACAACATCAAAAACCAAAAAAATTAAAATTAGTATATAACGATAATATCTGTTTATTTCAGAGAAAATTTAAAAGAGTTGATATTTTGGAATTGGATTGAAGAAAGTTATCCTAAAACAATAAATATTTCTTTGACTTGATTTAGGCATTTATATTCAGCTATAGAGATTTTACCTTCCTAATGTCCTCTGAATTACTATCTAGTTGGTCTTTTAAAAATAGTCCCACCTAAAATAAAACATGTAAATGTATTTTAAAGTGAAATTTTATATTGCAGTTACAATTTCTTGTCTGCTTTTCCCAATGCAGAATACAATAAATATTATAATAAGTTTAAAACAGTGTATGTGTCCTAAATCAACTTTTCCTTACTTTGGGAAGCAATAACGTAAAGACATTTTCAAAATGCCATGTTCTAAACAGATTTTGCTTTATACATCAGCAAGACCAAATACCACTCAACAAATATCACACATTGGCAACAGAAAGAAGAGTTATTCAAGCAGAGCACAGTAGCAAATACCTGTAATTACAGCACTGAGGGAAGTTAAGGTAGAAAAGATGGCAAGATCAAATTGGAGTCCCACCCAAGCAATTTAGCAATAACATATCTCAAAATAAAAAATAAAAAGGGCTGAATATGTAGCTCACTGGTCAAGTACCTCTAGGTTTGATCTCCAGAATAGAAAAAAAAAAAAAAAGGAAAATATTTAGTATGGAAAGAAATGCACACTAATGATTAAGAAAAAATAAATTCCAATTTTAGGGGATGGAATTAATGCCAATGTTTCACAATTCAGATTTTACATTTAAAGAAGAATTGTATGTTGTAATACTTCTGTAAATTTTGATATCAATAAACTCTATAAAGTTGACATTTCATAAGACAGTATTTTGAAATATAATCACTATAATTGTATGGTCCAAATTTATGATAATAATGGGCAATTTTTGGAAAATATATCTGATTCTATAAAAATGACAATAATTTCTTATAAAAACCTTCAAATCACTGAAGTCTGAAATTTTTGTGCTCTATATTCCAGAGAAGAAAAACACAAATACTTTTACCTTGAACTTTTTTTTCTAATTCATTCACTGTCATCTCTTTTTTTTATTATTACTATTTTATTTTTTATTTTCCTGACAGGGAAATCGAGGGTCAGAAGAATTTCTTAATATCTTCAGGCATTATAACCTCCAGATAGTTTTCTGAGTTTCAGAATGACAAATTAGGTCTTTGTGGAAAGACACACATGAAAGAACTAATGTAAATAGAAGGATGTCAAAAGCACAGGGTTATTTTTTGTTATTATGATTAGCTTTTGACTAGGTATTTGTTGGTATATTTTAGAAGTTAAAACATTTCATTCTTTCTCCACTGGCCAGACAACATTTGGAGGCCCTTTGTCTAGCTACCTTGTTTTATGTTTCTTTTTTTTTCCCTTTGTAGCACTGAATTTGTAGAGCAAAAGGCAATTTATATGAAGATTTAACTTTTTATGCCTAATAATACTTACATATTTCAACCAATAAATGTTATTTGCTTGAAACTTTTGTTCCAATTTATTTCCAGATAGGGAATTATGTTAAAATAATAATTTATCACAACAATATAAACACTTGGCTATCTTAAAAACTAAGGAAATTCAAAATCAAAAAGCACTGGTTGGCACTGCCAGAATGCTCGAGAACTTGGAAACTGCAATGCTGAACAGACAGTTATGGCTCTCTTAATACCTGTGACTTTCCTGTGTTTCTCAATCAGTGTCCAGGTACAAGGTGCAGTGTGATTGAGCTTCAAGAAGGTGCTCTGGAAAGTGCTGCTTTGAAGGGCAAATTCAACCATACTTAAGCTCCTAACAGTACTACACTACAGCAATTGTTGATTCCATGGGACAAACTAAAATCCTAACCTGAGTTGAACTACATACCCAGACCCAAGTAGTTTCTTGATTATTGATTCTGTTCCTGGTAGGTATTATGTTTCTGTTTTTGTTCTTATTTTTCCCTTGAGTAATGAACTCCCTTTACTTTTGCACTTTTTAAAATATCTAAGATAATCACCCTTTAAAAAATATCCTAACCTAGTTTACCTGGAAGTGTTCTATACTTTTGGGCATTTTTACCTGTTACTTACTTAGGGCTTGTTTGTTTGAGATGTTCAACCAATGAACCTTACTCAGCGCTTTCGTTTGTGTTTGCTTCAAAATGCTCTTCTTTTCATTTGCTTTGTCCTTTTCTATGAGTTTGTAATTTAGTTCTCTGACACAGTTGGTTAACCCCATCCTGGGGAGCTGATTAAAAACACTTTCTAAAAATGTCTATTTCTATCACTGGTATTAATCAGTATTTCTTTTTCCTTTTTTGTTTTTTTGGTTTTTTGTTTATCAAAATCTTTCCACTCCAGTAATTCTAAGTGAGTGTAGTTTAAAAGCTACATAATCAGTTCTTTTTAATATAGCCTCATTCTTATAACTGTACCCTATCTCTAACATAAATACTAAGTAACTCTAGGGAATAACAAGTGGTCCTAAAGAATACTATAAAGTCATATAAAGCCGGAAGTACTGTGAACAGTAAACCCAAACCTATGAGTCAGGTTTGTTCTCCTTCCTGCTCTCATGAAATCATGCACAACAAGTACTCTCTTCATGAAGAATCTTAATAGTTGTCAGGCACAGGCAGAGTGAGGCGCCCAGGGTCACTTACATACTTTATGCACTCCAGTTAAACCACGTACCAAAGCCAGCTCTAGTATTCTACCCCTTTTTTTGTGAAAACTTTTAAGACAGATGCGTTTCAAGAATTGTTTCAGAGTTTACCTGCTTTCTTCATTGTGACTGACATTTTTTGCATAATGATAATAAGACAAGTCTGTTGCAAATTTCATAAATCAGTCTTTTCACTCTGTTCTGCTGTCAGGTTGCCCTTCTAACTAATGTCACCATATGTCACTGCTTGCCCCAGCTAATCTTGATTTGACTGAAAGTGTTTTGGTAACTTTTGAGACCTGTTGACTGTAACTGGTGACTTTGTCAACTTTTTTGTTTTACGCTGTCCTATTCAGAAATTATTATTTGGGGAAAGTTATGTATCAGTCCTAAACAGGTCTTTAATACCCACGACTAAAATTCAGAATTTTATTTTTGTGTTTAATTTAATAAAATATTGCAGTTTACAAAGCACATGCCTTCTCCCCACCTTATATCTAACATCTTCTGCACACCCCATCAAAATACATTATCCTCATTTCACAGAAGAAGTTGAAGGTCACACAGTTGTTAGGTCCCATAGCCTACTGAGTCCTGCTATCTATCTTGAAAAATCTCTCTGTATCATTATATTATGCTAAACATTTGTGGAGGGAACATGAGAGAAAAAATGAGAAAACACTTCTTGAAATTTGAACTTTAAAATTTTCTTTCTTTCTTGTCTACTATGCTACTAGAAATATTTAATTTCTGGAATATATTCTCAGAAAGCTTCATTATTTTCAGTGCCCAGGCATTTTGAACTGATAAACCATACTCAATGAAAAATGTTTGTTTTTCTATGTTTCAAAGTAATTTTTCATTGTGCAAATAATGTTTGTTTTGAAAAATCGCACTCAAAATTATATTTAAAATATAATGTTAAGATACAGACTTCTTATAGCTCTTTCATTCTACAAATGTAATATTTATTTGATTCTTATAGTTGACCTGTCTTTTTGCATTTTAAACCGCCACAATCGCATAGTTTATGGCATATCATACCTTGTTTTTCAAGAATACAGTCATTCAAACTTTCCATTTAAAGAGAAGAACACCGCTTTCAGGAAATATTAGTTAAGCGGCAGGAGTCCTTTTCAGAGTGCAGTTACCATGGGATTGAGAAGTATTTGCTAATTATAACAGTGCACTAATTATCTGCTTTTACATCTCATCTTTCTGTCTTTCTGTCTAAATTCATTTCTAATTATATGGTATCCTTTTTGTATATGACATATGTAAAAGTATTGCTTTTATCAGACATGAATCCTTTTACTTAGAAATATTAAAGACATAGTTTCACTTCCAAAATATTTTCTCCTGCGATGTAGTGAAATTTTTTGATTGTGGATTGAGTAGCCTGTCATGTTGGTGGGGGGGAGGGCGAAGGGGTGAAGGGACCACAATTTAATTATGAGACATTTTGTACTTTCCAAAAGAGACTAGCAAAAAGTGATCAGCCTTGTCATAGTTTCTATTTTAGAAAGACAGTTAAGCAGATGAAGCCACATGACTCATACTCCATTGTCATCATTGCCGTCTTTTTACTTTACAGAATTTTAAAAATTGTGATTGTTAGGAAGATACTGTGAACATAGTGTAATAAAAGAGAGACCACTGTGTCGTTAGATGGCATCTTCATGTGATTCATCTCCTGTGTTATAGCATTAAGCGTAACATTGATAAAAGCAGCAGGAACAAAAAGCAACAACAAAAGTAGTTTTAATTCCTATATTTTCATTCCTCTGGCTTGAGGACCAACTATAAACAAATTCACCTGTGGTGTAAGGAAAGCAAATTCTCCAAAGCAGGGAATTTTGGCAAGGAGGAAGGAGCACATACAACACTGGGGAGGTCTTCAGGCTTTGGTAGCAAACAGAGGTTCACATGATAGCTGTTACTCTGATTTATGGATCTATGTCAGTCCTGATCAGACTTTATTGATTATGAAATTTATTCCTCACACAATGATTTTAATATTTGTTTTTAAAGAACCTTAGAGAATAACTTATGAATTTAAAAAACAACATCTAATAGAATATTTGAAGCTTCTTCAAATACAAACAAAAATTTGCTCTGCAGTATTTAAGGGCATGTAGAGATCCATGGATCAAGCAGTTTTAGAACTCAGTCTTTGTGAAAGGGTAGAGGACACTGGGGGAGGGTTCGTTGGAACAACAGAGGGCAGAGCACTCATGGAGGACTTCCTGTATGCCAGGCACTGGGGATGCTTATTTATTTATTTACTTTTCAGTTCTGGAGATGGAATTTCATGCATGCTAATCAAGTTTCTTTTACCACTGTGCTATAATCCCCCATCCCATAATGGATGCTTTTATACACATTACTTCATTTTGGTAGCATCCAAGTGTATTGAGTATTGTTACAACAATCACATTAGAACTTTGGAGTTTGACATGCTTTTAGTGTTGGATTGTACTGAGTTGAAAATTTGGTTTTGTTGCCATCACTTTCACTTTTACACATGGCAACAGAATTCTTTACCCAATTCAGCAGGTCAAGAGGTTCCATTGCTCAGGAGACGGAGGAGACCGTTGTGGCATTAAGTGCTGTGGAGACATCCTTTGTCCCCAGAGTGTTTCTGCAGTGGTAGACTTTTTTTATTATTTGAAACTCAACCCTCTTTCATCCTTCATTCCTGCTTTGGCTCAAGGTTCCTCAACTGGAAATCAGAAGAATTTGAGTCTATTTTTGATATTCCTCCGAGCTTTATTGATTTTAATTTCATATTTGATTCTGCTAATGCCAAACGTTTATAGCTGAAAGGGGGAGGACAAAGTAATTATAAACAGAACTTTCCCAACTAAAATCTCAGGGGATCAAGAGAAATGATTCAAATATTTTCTGACTCTGACAATCAGAAATGCATTCCTTTGTGGCAATTGTAAGATACACTGGGAAATAAGAAACTTTCTATTTTTCTTTCTTTTCTTTTCTTTTCTTTTCTTTTCCCATTTTAGTTATAATATGAAAGGAAAAATCTCTCAAAGCTCTGTAATCTTGCTTACTCACAGTCCTAGCATCAAATCAGTTTAGATTGGAGTTAGCTTCTCCACCGTTTGCTGTGTACCTTGTAATAGGAAGCTGTCCCTCTTTGGGCTCAGTATATACTACTATGAACACCACCTCCTTCTAAATGGCATGTTCATGTTTCTTCAATGTTCATAAATCTTTTCAAGATCCTCAAGTGATAATTGTGACATAAAGTATAAAATATTATTCTTTGAATGGAGTAATTGTATTCAATTAAATCTCCTCTGAGCTATCACCTGGATAGGAAACATTGTTATTACTTTGCAAATTACCTTGTGCTGTACTTAGTTTTCCTCATGTTCCCTAACCATAAGCTGACTTTCCACCAGAAGGGATAGAGTATTTGCAACATTGACTTTGATGGGAAATTATAATGGAGAACAATATGCTTTAGCACTGTGATTGAGGGCAGGGCAGGAAGATCTATCTCTCTGAGGATGCATCTCGCAGCATACCATTAACCATTTTAGTAGCAGCTTTATAATTAGTAATGGACAAAGTACGCCACTAATTTGAATGAGATTTTAAGCTGAATTTTAAGCTACATGGCAAGTTGGCCTATAATGTTTGCCCCAGTTTTTGAATTAGATTTTTGCAAACAGTTGGTGGTGTTACCTTTTTTAATGTAGCCAGACTTTAAAACAAATGTAAAAACATAGAAAGTATCTTAGCAAGCACTAGGAATTACCTCCCATGGTCTAAAGAGAGCAGTCTAGACACTATCTTTTAATTCATTAATCAATGCATTTATACACTTACATCATTAATGTACTTACCCAATAAAATATTTGTCAGTTATCCATGTTCCATGCACCAGATTAAAGAAAACCTAGATAAAGAATGTTGGGAACCCTGTGAAAGTGTGTGATCAGTGATAATTATCTTTCAGGCCAGTTCGTGTGCATGAAATGTCATTCTATGTTTGTGAAATATTTTAACTGCTGGTTTTAGTTGTTATAGAGAGCTAGACTGTCATATTGAAAGAAAATGACTTCTTGGCTCCATTTCAATCTACAGCTGGGGTCAATTCATTCAATTGATTTAAGGTTCATTATAATTAAGAATAAAAAGGCACTTGTGATAAGTAATATAGAAAATAAGAATAACAAAATGGTTTATATTTTTGGACATACATTCTTAAAGTCTATATGGCTAGTGAAATGAGAGAGAATTTCATCATTTTTAGTGTGTGCAACTGTCTATATATTCAGTAATAATTGTATCATTTCCTTCTTACCCCCTCACCCCATATGATAATGTAATGACTTCTAAAAATTGGACCAGCAAACCAGGAAGCTAAGTAGTAAATTATCAAAACAGTTACAGAAAAAAGAAAGAAATGTTAAAGAAAAATATCTATAAATCTATAATTTCACCATCCAAACAAAGCTAATAGAAATATCTATCTTCAGATTAAGCTTTTATACAATTATATGCATTTGTTTTTCATGCATCATATCTTTTTTCAAATTATCAATTAAATTTATGTACTTTTTAATATCTACTTAATATCACAGAGCCCAGGTATGCCATAGTATAGTTACAGATCTTCTATTTTTGGATATTTCATTTGGCTTTAATTTTATCTTGTACTATTGCAAATTAAGCTACTGGTCCTGTTGTGTGTGTATGTGTGTCCATGTGCAACATGTACATCTCTCTACATTTTAAAAATTGACCTATTAAAGTTTACATTCTAAATCTCTAAAATGTATTAAACACTTTATGGCTTTAAAGGTATTTTTTGGTATTACCTGTGAGCTTTGGATACAATAATTTAAACATCTTCCAAATCTGCAAGTAAAAAATAAATTCTAATTTTTAAAATTACATTTTTATTACATGCTCAGTTTAACACAGCTACTATTTAGCATATTTTTTTTCTTTTCTGAGTTACCTCTTTACTTTGTTTGTGAATTTTCTATTAAGGATAGTATGACTTTGAATATTCAGAATCTTCTTTGTCTTATAAAGGAATATATGATACACATATTTTTGAAAAAATAGATTTTAAAATGATCATAAAAATGAGAAGACAAAAGTACAAAATGATGTGATGTTTTGCACAAAAAGACTTATCACACTTATGCACATATTTGAGTATAGCATGGGGAAAATAAATAAAAATACATACATTAGTTGTGCTTTTAAGACGGCAGTAAAATTTACTGTTTTTTAGTTTTTGTGCCTTTGCAAGATTTTGAAAATTAGTATTCCATTAAAAAAAAGAGAGAAACAGCAATTATCTGAGAAATATACTTATATCCTCATAACTTTTAATTTAGACATTTTCAAGACCTAGATTTTTGTTAAAACTCATAGAAGATGCAAGTTTGGAGGCTAGGGGCAAGTGAAAAAGTACTTTCTAAGGTTCCATTCCTTTGTGAAACCAAACATTTCTAAACTGATAATTGGGAAAGAAGAGACTAGATTTTTTTTCCTCTAAGTAGGAGATATTGTGGAGGCTTTCCTATGACTGAACGATATTGGTAAAACTCCTCTCGGGTGAAGCCGGTGATGTTTTGCAAGGCATGCACAGTGGACTGTCTGTGTTGTCTTTCATCCAAATTTTCAGAGTGAAAATGTGTCTGTTATAGGCAAGAAGGAGCACCGATGTATACCTAGATGTGCATTTTTAAAGGTTGCCCATAATTTAAAATATTTTTTCATGTGTATAATGAACCAACATTTCCATACTTGATCACTTAAATCAAGAAATGTATTGTTGGCAAAAGAGTAATACATAGAAATACTTTTGAATTTCTCCCTGTTAAGAATAGCTGCTGATGCCTGTTGTCTCAACCTCTTCACTGTCATTGGTCATCACACTACTTGCCATGCTGTACTCTGGCCACAGGTAAACATCAGAGAGTAATAAAAACAACATCTTGGATGCTAAAATGATAAAAGTCTCAGTGAATGCTGATTTCCAAGAATGTTGCAAGGATACAAGGATATATATATATATATATATATATATATATATATATATGAAATTCCTCTCCAGAGTAGATAAGGAATGGCTATAAGAATGTCACAGAAATAATAAACATTATTTCTCAATAGTGTAGATATTTGGCACTCTCCATTTTAGTAGCTAGTTCTCTATGAGAGTTGGTTTTAAAGTTAGGATTTGTTTCCTTTCCAGGATCACATTCCAGGATTAGGCAAAGGGAAAGGTCACTTTTTTCTTTTAAAACGTAAATCCTATATACCTGAATAACAAACAGCATTCTTAGATTTATGAGAGTGGTGAGTAACACAGGTTAAGGACCAGTCTGACAAAAGAAGAAATATCAGTATTAGAGAATAAAAAATTGATTGGCAATGAATCAGATGTAGGCAGACTAAGGTCCACCTCTTTTGTTAAATTAAGTAAAGACCTCTTGAAACATAGCTGCTCATATGAGTTCTGAGCTCAGGCTGCCTGAAACAGGAAAAGAACTCAGCAAAAGCTGAGCCTCCAAGCTCCATTCTTTTTCTTTCTTTCCATACCATCCTGCTCTAACACACTCAGTCTCACAGATCAGAAAAATTTAGAGAAATGTAAAGGATGGTGCTAGAAGAAGCCTTTGGAAGCCCTTTTCCCACATGTTCATCCACAAATGGGAAAGGACCTCCTCCTTCTATAAGAGCAACCATCCCCTCTTCACAAATAAATGCAACAAAAATATAAATGTCTCTCTCTCACTCTCTTTTTTTTTTTAATGGTACCGGGGATCCAACTCATGACCTTGAGCTTACCACACAAGCACTTGAACTGCTGAGCTAAATCCCCAGCCCCTACAAAAATATAAATGAACGATAAAGATCATATAGATTTGATCCATGAGTGGTGACCCTCTTGGAGTATGCCTCAATGGGCATCTGAAGGAGTTCCAGGAGGAGCTGGAAGGGTATTTGTCAGATAACTCTTTCTTCCTCTCCAAACTATCAAAACAAACCACAACAATAAAATAAAAATCTCAAGTGCTCATAAATAATGGTTGATAAAGCTTATAAGGACAAAAGATACTGGGAATCTTGATCTGAAGGCCTCTGGATTCACTATTATAGGAAACACGAATGGATACATTTCCCTAAATTTCTCATTGTATCCTTGATTGTCAAGGAATGTAGTTAGTCACAAGAGGAAGACCTACAGATCCCCTGCTATGATAATATCCTTGCCTCTACTTCCTGGATGTTGAGTGACTCACAAATATCCATCAGCACTCACAGTTTTGCTTTTATTTGTTTTAAGAAGAAGACAAGAAACAGGCCAGAATCACATCACCCAACGGTAGCACAAGCTGAGATTTTACAGAAAAAAAACAGAAAAAAATGTAACGAAAAGACCTTTTGGGGTATGAATGCCTCTAGAGAAAAACAGTGCAAAAACTCCATCAGGGTTCTGTGGGCTCTGCTGTGGATTGATATTGTCAGTGACAAAGCCTTGAAGGTCTGTCTGTTTAACCAACCCTCCCCAGTGTTCCCTTCAGTACCAATCTCTAGGGATAGGAGAGGAATGGTAGCAACCCTTTAGAAGGCATGCTTGAGGCTGGGAAGAAATTTTAAGTGCTGTTTCTTTCTGAGGAAAGGAGGTATCTACCCTTTCATGAATTTAGGGGAAAATCATAAATTCTTACCTATGCCCCCTAAGAAGAGTGTATATTTCTCACAAGAAGAATGAATCCAAGGGGCAGAATTTAAACCATCATTATAGAAGAAGAAAGCAAAACCAATAGAGTAGTCGTGGTTGGTTGATTCAGCCTTCAGCTAACTCACTGTTTCCCTCAGATGACAAAAATGCCAAGTTCAGAAAGAAGCCTTTAACATACAAACTTCAAGCCCAAGTGGGTTTCAAGTATGACTTACATGAGGGATACAAGACCACTGAGAGTCCACGTACACCATATTTGGATCAAAAAGATGTTTGTATAGATTTATACTTATCAAATAATAGTATTCCAAAAAGAAATGAGATAGCACTCGCTAAACTACTCCAAGGTAGGAAGGAAAGGAAAAACAGACGTGATGGACTAGCAATAAATGATATAGTCTAGAAAGAGGTAAGCCACAGGAAACAGAAAATGTTTTTGTTTGCAAGAAGTATGAGCTATCAAATTCATTAACCTTTGAAGCAAGGGATCAAATTATATAAGACAATATTACAAGTTTTAAAAGAATATTGAGGAGTAAATGTAACGAAGAGTTATCCAATATTATTATGGAAGTAATACATATACTACAAACGGAAAGATTTAGAATTGATGAGGTAGAAAATGGTTTCTGATAACGAGAAAAATGCGTTAAGGAAAAGACACACTGATGAAAATTTAGAGAAAAGGTCATGGTAGAAGAAAAACAGACAGTGGAAATTCAACAAATGGATTGCTCTTCATCACGAAAAAAAAGTAAAACATGGAACATAACACTAGCAATATACTCAGAGTCACTTTCCTGAACTAAACCAAGAACTGTATTTTTAATTCAATAGGTGTATTGTAGGCCATGTTCTAGAAAAAAACTGATTCAGAATGCTAACCTCAAGTGCTATCCTGGCGAAATTATTTGAAGATTCAAGCTATAGTCCTATGGCCACCTGCAGAAAGGCAAGTCACTTTCCAATTGAAATTCTAATGCAGTGATCTCAAATGTATTAATTTTGATATTATTTCAATATCAAGATAGAACAATGTCTACAGAGTTAATGAGGACAGGAAAATGTGACCTAAAGGTATTTATACCTGCTGTATAAAAGTCACAAGGGAACATTCCAAGATGTTTCAGATAGTCATGAACCCTTAACACTAGCAAGCATATTATTAGAATAAGAGTGAAGAGATCTAACCAACCAAGTAGTGAATCAACATGTAGAATTCAGATATGAAAGACAGAGAGCATTTAAACTATTATCTACAGAAATAAACCTAAGTGACTGTAGGAAGTTTAGACTTGAATACTATAGGAAAGTCACATGATACAAATTTATCGTTTAATATCAGTGGGGTGAGGCACAAATCCTAAGAGCTTCCATGGGGGAAGGGTGAAAAATCGGTTGGATGTCATGATTGGAAGTCAATAAGTAACATGAAAATAAAACAACATCAGTATAATTATATTATTCAAAACTATCAAGGTATCACTAGGGCAACTACAGATTCTGAAGTGTGCATATTAACAGATAATGAAAAGAAAGGAAAACATACTTTACATTTCAGAAAAGCAAAAGCAGAATAACGAGAGTTTGAAAATAATGAAAATATCATTAATAAAGAGGAATTATGATGAAGTCTATCTATTATGTCAATGTAAGTAAATGATGTTCACGTATTTATAAAAATGCCTCTCATTTTGAGTTGAGACAAAACCATACACAAGCTACATAATGAGTTGCAACCAAAACTAGAGGCTCAGAAAACCTGAAAATAAAAGACTGAGGACACACACACGAGAAAGAAAAAGTAGAATAGCAACATTAATTTCAGAGAAGTTTGTCTTTAATACAAAAAAGTACTAAACAAGTCAGAGAATATATACAATAATAAAAAATGACATTGGGTTCAACAAAACCTTTAAGAAATGTGTCATTTGTTCATTATGAACTTTAATTTCTGTGTGAGGCCATGAATATCAGTAAAATTCAAAAGATAAAGATAATATAAGCCATATTTTTCCAATCACAATATAATAACTAGATATCTACATAAAAATTCAACATGGGAAAATCAATGTGAAATTTAAAAATTCAAGCTCTTTAGATAATTACCATTAAACAAAATAATAGAATATCCAGAAAACAGCTTTAATACGTAAAGCCTATTTGGAAATGGCTCCAATATATAGTCAAAACCTGGTAGTTATCTTTACCTTACATTTTCCTCATTAATCTGCATACAACCCATCAGCAAGGCCCATTGATTTTTCTTGCAAAATACCTCCTACTTTCTCTCTCTATTAAACCACTCTTTTCCAACTCATGTTCTTCTTTGCTTGTTTGGACACCTGGAATCAACTCATTACTGAGCTCCTTGCTTTCCTTCTTGTCCTCCTGTAATGAATTCTCCATATGGCACTGAATGTGCTTTGAAAATGAAAATAAAGTCTTGTATGCTTAATAACTTCCAGGGCCTTCCCTTTGCATTTTATCTCAATGACCTCGTCTTCTACCACTCTATCATTTACTACATACCATTAAATCTAGTCTTCTTCCTCTTCTGGAACATACCAAACATGGTCGCTTTTCAAGACTAATTTATTTCCTGTTTCTTCTTTTGAAATTCTATGTTTTCAGGAATTTAAGGGTAGCTTAACATTTAAAAACTTATTAATATATTGGGCTGGGTCTGCAGTGTACTTCGTTCAGCATTTTTGAGGCCCTGAGTTCAACCTGCAGTATGCAAACAAAATCTTTATTAATATATACACATTAACAGACAACTTTAGAAAATGTAAGACCATCTCAATACCAGACATGGTGGTGCACACTGGGAGAAAAGTTCAAGGCCGACTTGGGCAATTTAGCATGACACTCTTAAATTAAAGAAAAACTAAAAAGGGCCATGGATATAGCTCAGTGTTCCCTGAGCTGCAAAACAAAGTCAAACAAATCCACAACAACAAAACAAAACAAATCAACAGCAAACACATCCACACAATAAAACTCAATACATACAGAAAATGATTTAGTTATAATTATTAAATGCTCACAATTAGTAAGGAAAATATTATCAATACAGGAAGAGAAAAAACTTTAGTCAAATATATATAGTTTCCCTAGCACAAACTATACAAATGTTTAGCTAATGGTGAAACAAATGACTCCTTGATGCTGGGCCTGGTGGTGCATGCCTGTAATCCCAGAACTCGGGAGGCTGAGGCAGGAGAATTATTGCAAGTTTGAGACCAGCCTGGGCTACAAAGTGAGCTCAAGGCCAGCCTGATTGGCATAGTGAGATCCTGTCTCAAAAAGACAAGAGCAGGGGATTTAGCTTAGTGGTGTAAGCACCTGCCTGGCAAGCGCAAGGTTGTGTTCAATCCCCTGTGCAGCAAAAGAATAAATAAATAAATAACTCCTCTTAAAGTCAGAAAAGGTTTTTTTCTTGCTTATTCAGTGTTTTGTTTCAAACAAATGTAGGAAGAAAAGGATAAAAAAAAACTCGTTAAAGATTACATAATTACTTATGTAGAATAACAAAAGACTATGCAAACTAAATATGTACTTTCTAAGGGAATGGTGTCTCTGTCCCCAAGTTCATATCCCACAAAGTAACTATCTGGACATTGGGTCTTCAGGAGGTGGTTGAGGTTAAATGAGGTCATCAGAGTCTTGCTATGTAGGCTTGTAGCCTTACAAGAGGGGGAAGTCATGCTCTACCAGGGGAAGACACAGAGAAAACATGACCATCTGGAAGCCAAGAGGCAAAAAGCTTTCCTTGGAACTCAACCCCAATGTGCCTTGACCTAGAACTTCTAGTTTTGAGAACCATGAGAAAATAAATTCCAGTAATTGAAGCTTCCTGGTCTATATGTTTTTTTAGGGCAGCCCGTGCTGACTATATAGAAATAATAAGAATTCAACAGGGTGTTTTGGTGTAATATCAATATTTAAATATATATATTTATATATATGGAATATATTCCATATATTAGGAACACTTAAAATTGATTTAAAAGATATTATTTTTAAATACTAACAAATAGTATAATTAGATATAAATCTGACAAAAATTAGTATGATCAAATGTAAATTTTTAACCCCTTCTCCTAAAATTTTTTTAAAAATAGAAATTTAGAAAATATTCATGGACTTAAAGACTTAATTCACAAACAGTGTTAATTCTTTACAATGGAAAAAAATAGCTAAGATAATTTTCAAGAATAATACCAAATGTCATGATGTACACCTGTAATCTCAACTATGGGGAAAGCTGAGGCAGAAAGATCATAAGTTCAAGACCAGCCAAGCAACTTAGCAAGACCCTGTCTCAAAATCACAGTACAATACAATAACATACAACACAACACAATAAAAGGACTGAGGTTGTAGTTTAGTTCTTCCTCGATTCAATCCCCAGTACGGTCAGAAAAGAACAACATGAAGATTTATTCCACTAAATTTTAAGCCTCATTATAAAGACATACTCTTTAACAATGTGGTAATAACACAGAGACAGACCAATGGAACATATCAGAGGAGCAATTTATGGAAGTCTCATGAAATTCAGAAAGGATATGACTTATTAGTCTAGAAGGATGGACTTTTCAAAAGTAGAATTGAGTTATTCATAAGCAAAAGTATGAAAGTTTGCTGTTTTTCATATATTCTTTGGTCATGCATATAAATAATTATGTTAAAATAAAGCTTTAAAACATTTTGCAGATAATATAAAATAATATCCTGGTGATTTCTGAGCAGGAAATGATTTCTTATACAGACCCAAAAGACATGAGCTATAAAAAAATTAATAAATTTCATGTAATTAAAAAGATTTTATCCAGCAAGCAATAACTATAAACAAAGTGAAAAGGCAAATCTTGTCTGCTAGAAAATACCTGTAATAAGGTAAACTGTGAATAGATTAATAAGTTTTGAATGTGAAAGTACTTCACTAGCAAGCATGTAAACAGATAATCCAGTAAAAAGTGAGCAAAGTATATAAACAGGCATTATGGTTTTTGTCTAGATGTACTGCCAAAGCCTCATGCAGTCACAAGGCTTTTTCAGAGGTGATTGAATCTAAAATGTGTGATGCTTAGATTAAGGGTATATGATTAGTAAATCAGTCCACTGATTGGTTTCGCATAGTTCTGGCTAGGATTAAGAGTGTGATTGCTATATCCGCACTAGGGCAGGTAGCCTATGTACAATATAAGAGACAGAAAGAGTCTTGTCTCCCCCACTTGTTGCTTTTGCTGTCTTCCACGACTATGAACTGTTGCCCCTCTGTCATTTGCCACCCTGCCTTGGAGCCAGCTGATTAAGGACTGAAGCCACTACAAACTGTGAGCTAAATAAACCTTTTCCCCTTTAACTTTGGGTGCTGAGTATTTTATCTCAGCAATGAGAAAAGTAAATAAGATAACTGAACATTTGCATAAAATTAAATTTTACTAGAAATTAAATATATAGAAATAAAAATGTGTTCAACCTGACAACAATCTAGAAAATACAAGAAAGATGCTATTAAGATGCCATTTCTTTGCACAGAGGAAAATTTTTAAAAATTGTCAATAGCTGATGTTGAAGAAGATATGGACCAAAGAAAATCCTAATGTACTTTTGGGAGAATCTTAAATTTGTATGCAAATTTGGAAAATAACTCAACTACATCTAATATACTCAGAAGATATTTCTCCATAAGCCTGACAGTTCCACTGGTAATTCCTTAGTAAGTATTTATATCACGCATTTGGTGACATGCACAGAAATAATACTTATTGAATGAAGCCTGGTTTGTAATTTAAAACAACTAGAATTAACCTAATGAGACCAAACAGAAGATGGCATAAATTGCATTATGGTATAGAACAACTAAATTAATTAGAACAATGTGGACAAGGGTAAAGTTTTAAAGAAATGCTAGGTAAAAATCCATTTGCTAAGGACATGTAGTATGGTAACATTTATATAAATATTTTAAAAACATTCAAAACTATATTATGTTTATGGGTGCCCACATGTATATGAACAAAAAGAGCAACACTTAGGACTATCAACTTCAACTTCAGTACAATGTTTAACTTCATGGTGGAAGACATGAAGGCTTCAAATGCATTTGTAGTATAATAATTCTTATTAAAATGATTTGTGCAATAAAGGCTACGTGTCAAGATTTCCAAAGGTAGGTGGTGGTTATATATTAATTTCTTATTCAAAAATCTCCATCTTGACTGGTATTTTGAGTTGTTACCCAGCCTTGAATGTTTATCCCTGGGTTTCCTGCTTCTTAAGATAAAAGATACACGTGTGCTGAAGCCACTGTTATTTGGATTTCTAATCACCTGAAGCTAAATGCGCTTTTACCTGAAACACAAACACTTTTAAATGACTGGTTAGAATATAGAGTAGAAGATAATGCCTCTGATGACAACAGAGAGAAAAACTCCTAGGACAAAATTTAAAAAAGAAATGTATAAGACAAATAGCAAGAAAACCTTGAAATTTTACCAGAAGGAAATAAAAGAAAAAAATAAATGGGAAGGCACATCTCTTCCACGGTTACAAAGACTAACGAGATTTAATATTGGGCCGGGGATATAGCTCAGTGGTTCAAGCACTTGCCTGGTAAGCATGAGGTCATGAGTTTGATCTCTGGTACCAAAAAAAAGAAAAAAAAAGATATTTCATGTCACTAATTTTTCCTATAAACTCAATAAAATGTCCATAGCAATGTCAGCAGAATATGGAGGAATAAATAAATGTAAATATCCAGAATGAATTGCAAAGTGAATAAAAATGAAGTTAACCTTGCCACCTATTGAAGTTATAAAAACACAATGATACTGATTCAGGTATAGATACATGTAAACAATAAAACTAAAGAATAAAATACATGTAAGTAACAACTGGGGTGTGGTAAATATGACATACCAAATAACTGGAGAATATATAGTTCAGTAATACGTGATGTATTCACTAATCATACTAATGAAAACTAAACAAAACTAGAATTTCTACATAACTTTCTGTCCCAAAGTAAATCCCACATTTGTTTAAATGTATGAACAAAACCCCACAAACTTTCTAAACCATAATTACAGTATGGGAAATATGCAGCATGCACAATCAAGAAACTAGAAAGAAAAGCACGGCTTCTGGTACTTTTCCTTCATTCGAGATGATATGCTTTTTCATTAGTTGCTCAGTGTTTGTTTTCACACACTATTCTTAAGGTTTGTACAAGGTCAATGTCTGTTTTGGTTACCAGTGTATCATTAGCACAGAGTAAACATGCACAGTTAACTTGTGCTAAATACATTTAAAAACTATCAAACATTCTGGACTATACAAAGATTATAACTCAAATGAAAAGTCTCCAAATGGGGTGATGATAGTGGTGGTTTACAACATAGATAAAAGCTAATTTCCTTAATATACAAGTTATCTTCCAAATCAGAGAGAAAATAAACTGCAGTCTCTTAGGGAAGTGGATATAGAGAGGAGTAAGGTTTAAGTAATCATAAGAAAAATGATGAATTTTACTTACAAAGGAGTGCAAGAAGAGTCATCTCACATATTAACACCACAAGGATGAAAATTATTAAGACAGTCACTAGTGAAAGGCAGGGGAAACAGGAATTTTCATACTTTTTTAGTAAGAATCTGACTTGGGAAAACATTTAAAGACAGTCTAACAAAAACTATCAAAAATTTAAATATTTATTTCTTTGAACTTAATGTTCCAAGGAGATTGTTCTATAAATATCCCTCTCCGAATCAGTAAAGATATCTGCAAAGAATTTTTCCTGTAAAGGAAAACAAGGCTAAAATGCCTTGTTAGTATTATAGATTCTTGAAACAAACTATAATATATCCATAAAATAGAATGTCAACCGTGAAGTTCATCAAGCAAATCTGTATGTAGTGAAAGGAGACTCATAACATATTTTCAAGTGAGAAAAAATCAACTTGCACAAGAGTGATATACTTTCATTGAAACAAACTATATGATTGTTCACAAAAAACTGGGGAAAAACAAAACAACAACAACAAAACAAAACTAGAAAACTTCTTTTATGTAGTTTTGTACTTATTGATTTTGCCTAAGAACAAAACTTAGCTTTATAAGAAAACATTTTAAAAGGACTGGCTTTAATGCCTGTGAAATGTATGTTTAAAACTACAAATAGCACTAACTTTTATCTAATTTTTGCTAAACATAGCGCTTATCCTAGTTTCACTTTCTAATTTATTTTTGAACTATAATTTGCATCATGCTATTAGCTCATTCTAACTTATTTCTTCTATTTTCTTTTGGTTTATTGCATATTTCTGGTCACTTTCAAAAGCCATCACTATATATATATATATATATATATATATATATATATATATTTTTTTTTTTTTTTTGTCAGCAGGGATCAAACTCACGCCCTCGCACTCGCCAAGCAGGCGCTTAGGACACTGAGCTAAATCCTCAGCCCTTGTCTTTTTGAGACAGGGTCTCACTATGCTATTTAGGCTGGCCTTGTGCTCACTTTGTAGCCCAGGTTGGTCTCGAACGCTCAAGGATCCTCCTGTCTCAGCTTCCCGAGTGCTGGGATTACAGGTATGAGCCACCAAGCCTGGCCCAGAAAGCAGTTTTAATGTTGAATTTTTCAACACAAAAATGTTAGTAATACAGGAGTGTGTATCTCATATTTTCAAAAAAAGACTTAAAATTACTGTAAACTGAAATAAAGATATCTGAAGATAACAATACACAATATATTAATCATTGTTAATCTCCTATTATTTTGTTTTGAAATTCTGCATCATTGTTTTTATTCTACTTTCATTTTAAAATAATAAAACAAGGTACCATAATTGAGCCATTTCCTTTCTTCAAATCTTTATCTCTTGGATAATGTGAACTTCATATATCTCTCTAGGAAGTTTTTTGCATTCTTCAAAAGATAATTTGAAATAAAATTATGTTTCTTCACTATGCTGAGTATTCTTGATTTAATAAGAAAGAAAATTCAAGAGATAAAGACAATTCAATGACATTTATCAGTTTCTAATCTTTATTGTTGTTATTACCTGAAAATCTAAGAATTTCTGTTTTAAAGTTCTTTTTTAAAAAACCCCATATTGGAAAGGTCCTGAAGTCCAATGGTGCTTTTATTCTTTGATTTGATTGGATTAAGTCTCTTTTCTACCATTTGATTGCAATATGTGAGAAGATAGGAACAGCTCTTTTGAAGAAAACAGGGGACATTAAAGTAGCCATTGTTGGTTTCCTGATGTCTGACTTGAAGGCCTGTAATGTTTTCACTCTTTTGTTTCATCTGGTTTTATATTATTTTGTTTTGTTTGAGTTTATTGTCTGTAAATGTATGAACAACCATTTCGAAGAAGGCAAGAGACACTAGGGTAGCCATTGTTAATCTCCTGTTGTTATGTTTTGAAGACCTGTATTCCTTGAGTGTTCTGTTCTGAAATGCTATATTATGTTTGACTCTATTCTGTTTTGTTTTGCTTTGTTTTGTTTTGTTTTGTTTTGTTCTATTCTCTTTAAAATAAAATTTAAAAAAGCAGTTAAAAAAACCCGTATTATTAGCTATCTAAAAGTTAACTTTTGGATTTCTCTTTACTCATTCAGAATATACTGCTACAATAATTTGCACTGTAAATGTCCCCCATATGTTGAAATCTTGATCCCTAGCCTGTGGGACTACTGGGTATTGGTGGAACTTTTAAGAAGTGGGGCCCAGCTGGAGAAAGTTAGAGCACTGGGGGGGCCTGTCCTGAAAGGGAATGTTGGAACCCTGCCCATTCCTCCCTGTGTTTTGTTTCCTGAGGGTATGAGGTAAACAAGCATTCCCTTCACACTGTGCTATGCTGCTCCAGGCCTGGACGAACAGGGCCCAGCAACCATTTATAGAAATCTCTCGGATTGTGAGCCAAGTATATCTCTTCTTATAAGTTGATTATTCCAGATATTTTGTTACAGTAACAGAAAACTGACAAGTATAATTTCTTTAGACTCAAAATTTTGATCTAAATACAACAATTTTAGAGGAGTTTGGACATCTGTAATCTGGAACAACTCTTTCATGGTTATGAAACAAGGAGAGTAAAAATTACCCGGATTGGTTTGAGGTTTTCTGAAGTGTGGACTCCTTCTTTGCTCTTGAAATTTTTGCATTTTTTTCTTTCTTTTTCCTTCCTTCCTGCCTGCCTGCCTGCCTGCCTTCCTACCTTCCTCCCTATCTCCCTCCCTCCTTTCTCTTTCTTTCGTCTGGAAGTGAGTGATTCTTCTCTGCTCTTCATACCACTGTAGCCTTCCGTTGTGCCCCATCTTGCTTATTTATGAATCATCCTTCAACATTGGCTCCCTGACCTAGGGTAGTCAGGGACTACTTGTATTCGGAACATCAGACACCTCACAGGATTTAGAAGGGTGAAGGCACATGAAGAGAGGAAGAAGAATCATTCTTCTGTGAGGAACAAAAAAAGCATGGAAGTTTCAAATTTCTGTACATAAACTAGATAGGACATAATTAGAGAAACATTAGACAATAATATTTAACCTACAAGAGCATCTCAATGGTGATCTAGTGTAAATTAATCTTCTTACTTACGGATAAGGAAACTGAACCCTTGACAAGATGATTTGCTAAGGGCTCTACTTATTTGTACAGCAGAATAAACAGAATTTATGTTTTAAAATGTTGTTTCTCTTATTTTTTAAATTTTTACTTTTATTAGTACATTTGCAGTACATAATGTTTATATTCATTGTGGAGATTTGGTACATGTACATATATAACACACCTTAATGCTTTTTAGATACTCTCTCTATTCTTCCTCCCCCTTTTTATTACCAACTTTCCCTCTGCCTCACTCTAACAAGGGTGGGGAGTGGTGTTGGAGCAGGTCCCTAAATTATATAATTATCCAGATTTCCACTCTTTCAATCTACTTTGAAGCTTTTTGTTCTGTTTAAGACATTGAATCTAAAGACATCTTAATATACATCTAGTACATAAAATAACATTAGAGGCACAGGATTCAAAGTCATGATCTGAGTTCCAATCTTAGCTCTTCCACTCATAAACTCCATGATTTTGCTTTAGCTATTGAAACTCTGGGCCTCAGTTTCCTCATCTGTACAAAAAGAGAGGATTATAGCTGTGGCTTCCTACTAGGCTTGTTAGTAAGTATGCTCTAATGCAGTAAAGACAGACTTGGGGAATAACCCAATAGACTTTAACCATCACTAATTATCATTCAATTTAATTCCAGGACTCCACAACAAATAGTAATGATTGAGTAGTTCAATCTGTTATAATTGGGCTCCTTGTGGCAGAATCAGTGGGATGGCTTAGGATAGTCCCTTTGCTCAGCCTTCCTTGGTTTCATTTATCATTAAACAGTTTTTTGAGAAGATGGCTTGTTTTACACAGCAGCTTGTGTCTAGAAAAGTACTTAACCATGAAACGTCACTTAGTCTCAGCTAAGCTACCATGTAACTGTGCAAACCTCTTGAACTCCCTCATTTTTTGTCCACTTGCCTTCACTTGTTAAGTGACCACACAGAAATATCATTCCCCTTATCTACAACATGCATCAAAGGGGAAAAAATCACATTACATGTATAAATACACATTGGCAGGTAGATAAAAATTTTTAAGAAGGGAGCTAGGGTTATTTTATTGCATTATGGGATATCATACTGATTTTTTATTTTGAGAACCCAATGTGAACAAAAAGACCTTGAAAATAGCATGTGGTAAAAGAGCCTTTCCTGAAGTTACCTAACATTCATCTTCTTGGGATAGAAGAAAGATGGGAGAAAGATGGCATGGCATCCTCAAATACCCAATGCATCTGTAAAGTCATCCTCTTTACAAAAGAGCTTTATTGAGAAATAATTAGCATGTAATGAAGAGCATGTATTTAAAGTGTGCAAGCCAAGAATTATTGCCATATATTTAAGCCCATGAAACCATTAGAACAGTTGACACAGTAAATATATCTACTGTCCACAGATGTGCCTTCATGCCCTTTTATAATACCTCTTGACCTCAGGGAGCCACTGATCTATTTTCTGTTGATATATATTGATTTGAAATTTCTAAAATTTTACATAAATTAAATCATACATTACACACTCTTTTTTATATAGTTTATTTTACCCTGCAATTTTTTTGAGACTCATCCATGTTATGATGCGCATCTATTAATAGTTAATACCTTTCTCATTGTTTGGTAGTATCCCTACAGAATATTTTTGTGACTCATTCACTCATTTATAAATACTTGGATTGTTTCCAGTTTCTGGCTATTATACATAAACCTACAAGGAACAATCATATACAAGCCTTCGTATGGATATACATCTTCTTTTTTTGGATAAATATCAAGGAATATAACAGTTGTATCATAAGATAAGTATATATTTAACTTTTAAGAAGCAGCCAACTGTTTTCCTAGGAGGTGTTGCCATTTTACATTTCAGTAAGAAGAGTATGCATACTCAGGTTTCTCCACATCATAGCCAACACTTGATAACAACACTTGATATTGTCAACCTTTTTAATTCTAATTTTTCTCAAAGGTGCAATGATTAAAAATATAAAGTGTATTTGGTTAGGTTTGTTCCCTGAGTACTTCACACTTTTCCTTATTAAAATTAGACTGTTTTAGACATGTTTTTGAGTAACTGAAAAATTGAGAAAATTATATAGAGATTTATCATATTCTATACTTGAGTCTTCTTTTTTTCTATATTTAAGATATTGGGCTAGTATACTACATTTGTTAAATCCATGAGTCCTGTTGATACATTATTAACTTAAATCCATGCTTTATTCACATTACCTTGATTTTTAAATCTAAAGTCCTTTATTTGTTTCAGGATTCCATCCAAGATACTGTATTACATTTAGTCAGGAGATCTCCTTAGGCTCCTCTTGGCTCTGACAGCTAATCACACTTTCTTTGTTTTCTATTCCCTTGGCAGAGTTGAGAAGGGCGAGCCAGATAGCTTGTAAAATGCCCTTCTATTGGAATGCGTCTCATGTTTTTCTCACGATTAGGCTGGAGTTATGTATTTTTGGAAGGAAGACCACAGAGGTAAAGTACTGTTTCATCACATCGCATCAAGGATACAAACTGTCAACGTGATTTATGAGTGTCAATGTTGACCTTGATTATGGTCTGAGGTAGAGTTTTTCGTGTTTCTCCAGAGGAGAGTGACTTTTTTCTCCCTTTCTGTACTGTGCTCTTTGGAAAGAAGTCTCTATCCCTACTCCCCATACCTCATGAGTAAGAAATTATATTCCCTCTTCTTAAGTATAGACATAAATTACGTGGAATTCTTATGCATGGGAGATTTGTTTCTTCTTTCTCATTTACTTATTCCCTCAAATATTACTTTATATAAATAATCAACTCAAAGATTCTTATTTTACACTTAAGATTAAATTTGATATCACTTTATTTTGCTGTTTCAACAAATTGTTCCATCTTTGGCTATGGGGAATTCTTTCAGTTGGCTATTATATCTCTCTGGCATAGTCCAATCAATGTACGTGTGTATGTGCTTTCTGACACTATGAATACTGCATGCTCATTTTGTATATATCCTGCTCCAGGTCCAGAATCACCCTTTATCCAAGAATCCCTAGCTGCTTTTACTGAAGAATAGTATTAGAAACTAAGAATTTGGTACTAGGTGTGCTCATTGTTACTAGGGTGTTTTGTTGTTTCATCTATGCCTGTTTAGCTACCCAAGCAAGAAAATGTGTGCCTGTGTGTGTAACTAGCTGTGTCTATATTAATGTAAATATGAGTTCATGTTGATATTTCTAACTCTGGTCCATTACTACTGGAACGTTATAACTTCTTCCTCTGCTTATCTGTAAACTCTTGCTTCAACAGTGAGAAATCGGATTCCACCATCTGCCTTCCATTTACTTAATTGTTCAATTCCAGTAACATACGTGTATCATATTAGAACTCCTAACTATATCCTATAGAATTTCTGCAGTTTCGTTCACCTTTGGTCTTGCACACTTCACTTTCTTTCCCAAAATTTCTTGTCACCTCCCCTCCTTCAAAGAGGTTCTTTAGCACATTTGTAATACACAATTAGATCTTCATCACAATCTGCATCTCATCCTGGAATGCAAGGCCTTCCATATTGTTTTTCTTTTTCAATGAACCCATTGAGATTTATTCTTTGTGCTATAAATGTTTTGACAAATACTTAGTGTCATGTGACCACCATTATGATATTATGTAAAACAGCTCCACCACTGTGAAAAGACCAAAGCTTCATCTATTATACCTTCTTTTTAAAACTTTATTATTTTTATTAGTGCATATTTATCACAAATATTGATCACATTAATCATAGGAAATTTGTACCTGTACATAATATATCTCAATACTTCTTTTTTTCCCATTCCCTTCCTCTCTCTTCAACCCTTATTTTTTTCTTTTTCTTTTTTTGGTTTTCTTGAGACAGGGTCTTGCTATGCAGTTTAGGCTGGCCTTGAGCTCACTTTGTAACACAGGCAGGTCTCCAACTCACAATGATCCTCCTACCTTAGCCTCCCAAGTGCTGGGATTACAGGCTTACACTACCACGCTTGGCTCAACCCTTCTTGTGCTCCCCATTTGCACAAGCTTTTTTTCTGTTTCCCTTTCCAGTGTCTTTTTCCTTTCCTTCTCTTTCCCTTCCCCTTCCCTTGTTCCCCTTCCCATTAGAACCTGTTCTGCATACCTCTCAATATCTATCCTCCATTATTCTCCTCATTTATCCTTTGAATTTCTCACATAAGATAAATAATGTGATATTTAAACTGATGTTTCTGATTTATTTCACTTATGAGGATGGTCTCAAGGTGCATCTATTTTCCTACAAATGCTTCAATTTCTCTTTATGGTACAGTACTACTTTACTGTTTATAAATACTACATTTTCCTTTTACATTCATCTTTTGATGGGCATTTGTGCTGTTTCCAAGATTTGGCTATTACAAATTGCGCTTCTATAAAGATTGGTACGCATGTATCACTAGGTATGATGCTTTTTAACTCTTTTGGGAAGATACCTAGAAGGGGAATAGCTGGGTCAAGTAGAACCTATAGTCTACTTTTCTGGGAAATTCCTATACTGCACTCCACAGTGGCTGTACCAGTTTACACTCCCACTGGCAAGGGAAAACAGTTTCTTTTTGCCTTTGCCCACAGCTTTGCCAGCATCGTTAATGGTTTATGCCTTTTCTTTTTCATTCATTTTTTTTTTTAAAGACAAGGTCTAGCTACATAGTTCAGGTTAGCTTTGAACTCAGTATATAACCCAAGCTGGGCCTAGAATTTGCAGTGACCCTCCTAACTCGGCATCCTGAGGGCTGGGATTATAGGTGGGAACCACCATGCCCAGTTAATGGTTAATTTCTGTTGCCATACTTTCTGGAGTGAGATGGAATCTCAGTGTTGTTTTAATTTGCATTTTTCAAGTGACCAGTTATTTTGAGCATTTTTTTTCATATGTTTATTTGCTGTTTGTACTTGCCCATCTAAGAAATGCCTATTCACTTCAAATGTTCATTTTTAGATTGCATCTTTATATTTGGGAGGAGTCTGATTTTTTGAGTTCTGTTATAAATGTTAGCCCTTTGTCAGAGAAATAACTGTTAAAATTTTTTTCCCATTCTGTGGTTGCCTCTTTGCTTTTTTGCAGAGCAGAAGCTTTTTAATTCAATGCAATCCCCGTTGTCAATTATTGGTAATATTTCCTGTATAATTGGTAGGGTTTGTTCATAAAGTTTTTGCCTATAATTATGTCTGCAAGAATTTTACCCATTCTATCTTCCAGCAGATTAAGTGTTTCTGTTTTCATATTTAGATCTTTGATCCATTTTGATTTTAGTTTAGTGTTTAGTTTAGTGAGAGATATGGATCTAAATTAAATTTTTGGCATGTGGAAAGTCAGTTTGCCCAGCACCGACTATTAAAGAGGCTATCATTCCTCCAGTGAACATGTTTGGCTCTTTTGTCAAAGGTAAGGTAGCTGAGTATGCTTGAAGTTGTTTCTGCATCTTCTGTTTTGTGCCATTGCCAGTACCATGCTGTTTTTTATTTTTATCACAGTAGCTTTGTAGTATCAATTTATTTAATAACTATAAGCATATTCATTCATATTATGTTTTTATGTGAATTATAGTAGATTGTGTCTTTAAAAGAATCATGTTCTTAAAGAAACTGGTAGTTGTAATCCTTTCATTGAAACTCATTAAATTTGTGGGTATAGAGTTGTTCACAATATTCCTTTATTATCCCTTTCAATATTTCTGGTTTGGTACTAATGACTATTCTTTCATTTGTGATATTGGAAATCTAAGTCTTCTCTCTTCTAGTCTTGATTAACCTGGTCAGATTTTTTTTAAAATTTTATTAATATTTCCAAGAATCAACTTTTGGTTTCATTGATTTTTCTCTGTGGTTTTCCTGTTTTCAGTTAATTTATACTCTCATTTTCCTGCTTGCTTTAGGCTGAAGTTACTTTTATTTATTTTCTAGTTTTCTGAAGTGGTAACTCAGTTCTTGATTTTAACCTTGCCCCTCTCACCACCTCCTTTTATTTTTTTAAGACAGGATCGCAATATGTAGTTTAATCTGGCCTTGAACTCACTATGTAGCCCAAGCTGGCTTTCAATGCGTGGTGATCTTCATGATCTTCATGCACATGAGATTATAGGCATGTGCCACCACATCTGACTAACTCTTATTTTTTATATGTGGATTTACTGCCATAAATTTCTCTTTAAGCACCGTTTTTGCAATATTCCACAAATTTTGCTAAGTTGTTTTTTCATTATTTAATTCAAATTATCTTAAAATTCCTAAGTGTTTTCTTTTATTCATGTGTTACTTAGAAGTGTGTCCCTTTATGAAGATTTTCCAAACACCTTTCTATTACTGGTTTCTACTTTCATTCCACTGTGGTCTGAGGACATAGTTTCTAAAATTTTTATTCCTTAAAATTGTTAAGATATGTCTTCTTTCCCAAAACATGGTCTATTGTGCGAACTTAAGAAGAATGTGTATTTGGATGTTGTTGATTAATAGTGCTTCTTACACTTCCTATATACTTAGGACTTCCTGCTTGCTCGATCTATCAATTACTGAAAGAGGGTTGTTGGCCTTCACCCACAATACTGGATCTGTCTGTTGCACCTCACAGTTTTATGTTTTTCCTCATGTTTTCAACTGTCTTATTTTTAGGTCAACACACAGGAGTATAGTTTCTTGAAGAATTAACCCCTTTAGCAGGAGGTAATGCGTTTGGGCATCTGAGATGAATACACATTTCTCAGATGAAGAAATACAAAGTGCAAATAAATATATGAAAAAATGTTCAACATCATTGGTCATTCGAGAGATGCAAATTAAAACAGTACTGGCATTCCATCTCACTCTAGAAAGAATGACTGTCATCAAGAAATCAACCAATAACAAATACTGTCCAGGCTGTGGGGAAAAAAGAACACTTCTTCATTGTTGGTGGGAATGTAGACTGGTGCAACCACTGTGGAAACCAGTGTGGAGATTCCTCAAAAATCTAGAACTAGAGGTCCCGTTAGACCCAGCCATTCCCCTTCTGGGTATCTTCCCAGAAGAATTAAAAACATCTTACCACAGCGGTATATGTGCACCTGTATTTATAGCAGTACAATTTGTAAAAGCTAAATCTTGAAAACAACCAAAATGCCCATCAACTGGGGAATGGATGAAAAAAAAGATGTAATATTTTTATACAATGGAGTACAACTCAGTCATAAAGAAGGATTAACCTTAGATGTTTGTAGGTAAATGGATGCACCTTGAGACCATACTCGTAAGTGAAACAAATCAGATTTGCATGTGTAAACATTATATTGTCACCTTAGTGTAAGAAATGGAAAGAGAAAATAATATCCAAAATGTACAATAGTTATTGTGAAATGGGAAGAAACTTCAAAAGGAAAAAGAAACTGGGACAGAGAAAAGGACTAAAAAAGGAAGGGACAAGGAACAGTATGTATATAAATGTAGAAGATACTTCAGATAGTTACACTACTAATTTCCATTAGTTCATTGAAATGAAAGGCATGTGCTTATATTGCTTGGTCCATCTCTCATGCCTACAGTTTGTAACACGAGCTGCTACTTTGAAGATAACAATATGCCATGTATTAGATATTGTTACTCTCCTATTATCTTGTTTTGAAATTTTGTAGCATTTTTTTCTCTTTGAAAAAAAAATGTAATGCTTTTATGCCTAATAGTTCCCTACTCTAAAGTTTGCTTTGTCTAAAGTTAATCTTTAGACAAAGACATAATCTTTCTTTTGATTACATGAACTGCAAATGTATATTGTAAATTCTAGAGCAACAACTATAGTTTTTGAAAAATTACAATTGATATGCTAATAAAGGAGATAAAATTGAACTAATCAGAGTAGGCAGAAAAAGAAGGAACAGAAAATAAAAAGAAATGTAACAAAGAGTAACTATACCAGTAATCACTTAAAGTATGAGATTTTATGTTCTTTTTGCTTGGAGTTGGACTATGTTTAATAGTTTTTGTAGATGAAGGTGCCAGAGGCTCCAAATTTTACTAATGTTTTTCTTTTCTTTTTTTGTCTCCACTTGTTGTCTTTGGGCTTCTCCAAGAACTATTCCTTAAATGGAGTCTGTGCTTTTTAGCTCTTTTATCTATAATCCACTTTTATGATATCTGTTTACTAGAATTTTTGGTGACAGTGTTTAGGGGAGAGGAAACATTCTATAATCTTAGGATTAAATTTTGGTATTTTATCTGCCTCTAGGCTTTGACCTGCACAAGTGGTTTTCAGCTTTTTTTTCCTCCACCCTCATGTGAGAAAGGAAAGTTAGAGGGGCCAGAGTTGGGTAAATGTCTTTCCCCATAGTTGAGGCTCTAGTAAAATCTAACCAGGGTAGAACACTCCCAGGTGTATTTCAGAATGATTCTTTTTTTCCTGCCAAGGCCACAGGAAATATTTCTTGGCTCTGTATCATCAAAATTTGGTTTGATTTCTGAAACACAACTGACAAATGTGTGTGATTGCTACCCTAAGTCTAAGGGCTCCAGAGTTTTTCTCTGTCATACCAGTACACATTCAGCCTCCAGAAATCCGTCAGAATTACCATGTAAGTATTCATACAAGTTTATACTTCCGACTGCTTCTCTTTCAGGTACCAGTTGTTGTTCACTTTATCTACCTGTCTCCTCAGACTTCAAGTGACATTGTCCCTGTGACCTCAATTTCCTGGTGAGTCTAGGAAAAAGAGATTGCTTTTCAGGGTTTTTTTTCCTTTTCTTGTTGTAAGAACGGGAATGGTGACTTCTAAGCTCTTTGAATGTTGGAACTGAAACCAGAAGTACTGTATTTTCTAGCTTTTGATGATGATTTAATAATATTTTTTAAAACTTCAATTTCAATTGTTCATTGCTAGCATACACAAATCTGATAGAATTTTGCATTTTGATGCAAGTTAGACTTGCAAGATGTAAAGTTGTCAAACACCAGTTTTAGCAGCTTTATGGACCTTACATCAATTCTATGCACAGACTCTCATGTTTTAAGGAAGTATGGCTACATTTCTTTTCCAGTCCGAATGAGCTTTATTTCTTTTTCTTGTCATACTGCATTGACTAGATTCCCTAGCCTAATGGTGAATTGAATAGTGAAAGCAGACATCCTTGTCTTATTCCTGATCTTACGGGAAATCTTTCAGTCTTTTATCAGGAGCTATGATGTCAGCTGTAGGTTTTTCATAGGTATTTTTTATCAGGATTAAGAAGTTTGCTTTTGTGTTAATTTCCTGTGGCTGCTGTAGCAAGGCATCTAAAACCGGGTTTAAAACAAGAGACATTTATTATTTCTCAGCTCTAGAGCATAGACGTCTGAAATAAGCTTTAGGCATGGCTATGTGCTCTCTGAGATTCTGGGTAGATTCCTTCTTTGTCCCTTCTTTGTTCCTTTCCTTTAAACTAGAGGTCATGTTGATTAAAAGCTCCTTTTACTCCATAGTAACCTCATCTTAACTGATTGTATGCCCAATTTTCATTCTGAAGTTCTTGAGGCTGAAACTTTAATACGTATTTTGGGAGAAAACGATTTAGACATTGAAACCAGGGAAATCTACCACTGAGTTACATTCCCAACCAATTTTAATTTTTAGCTTGAGACAGGTCCTGACTACGTTGCCCAGGCTATCCTCCAACTTGTGGTCCTCCTTCCTCAGCCTCCCAAGAAGCTGGGATTACAGGTGTAATTAGTGTTGGGATAGTGCTATAAAGTGTACTACTGTGCCCAGCAACACTTTCTGCTTCTAGTTTGATGAGAATTTTTGTCTAGAATGGATATTACATTTTGCCAAACACATCTTTTGTGTGTTACTATTTGTTCTTTGTTTCTTTTCTTCCTTTCTCATTTTCTTTCTTTCTTTCTTTCTTTCTTTCTTTCTTTCTTTCTTTCTTTCTTTCTTTCTTCCTTTCTTCCTTTCTTCCTTTCTTCCTTTCTTCCTTTCTTCCTTTCTTTCTTTCTTCTTCAGTTAGAGATTGAACCGAAGGCCCTTGTGCTGAGCTTCCTTAGCTTTCCTTTTCTGTCTTTCATTTTGGGACAGGATTTCACTAAGATGTTAAAATGCTCACACTGGGCTAAAACTTGTGATCATCCTGCCTCAGCCTTCCACAGTGCTGGAATGACAGGTGTGTGCCACCATGCCCAGAATTATCTTTTAATATTAAAACAACATTAGGCTGATTGAGATAAAACCCACTTGGTTATGATATACTATCTTTTTAATGTATCATCAGATTCATTAACATTTTGTTCGCTTTTTTCTGACGTTCATGATGAATGTTGGTCTGTATTTTCTTATAAGGTCTTATGTCCAGTTTCAATATCAGGTTAATAAGGTAGGTCTCACAGGATGAATTGGAAAGTGCTCCTTCCTTTTTGATTCTATGAAATAGTTTAGGTAGATGTAGTATGATTTTTTTCCTTACATGTTTGGTAGCATTAACAAGTAGAACAATTTGGGCCTGTTGTTGTTAGTTTTTGTATGTTTTATGGTGAGAAACTTTCTAATAGATAACAATTTCTTTAATAATCTGCTGTAGAAAATATTTTGTAGAGATTTTCAAATTATTTGTTTTTTAAATTAAGCTTTGATAATTATGTCTTTCAATGAATTTGTTCATCTAAATAAGTTATTGAATTTTTTGGCATAAAGATATTAGAAGAACCCCTTTGATTTTGTAATGTGAACCTTGTCACATTTTTTCCTATCAAGTTCTTTGTCTTGACATCTCTGACTGCCTTAGTATCTCTAGATCCTTATCGAGCTCTACTCCCTCTGCCTGGGCTCCTTTGCCTTGCAACAGAGTTTAGAAATTTTCTCAATACACCCATAGGGCTCATCTCATTTCTTCTTCTCCTTTAGGATCAGTGTCCTTTACTACTTGATAACTAGTTTTTCTATTGTGTTGTTTCATATTTTTAGCTTGTGTGTGTGTGTCTGTCTGTCTGTCTGTATGAGATGGAAAACAAACTGGACCTTAGCATTCTTATGACCAGAAGCAGACATCTCACTTGGCCCTAAAAACATTCCTCACTTCAATATAATGCACTTATATTTTCCTTGAATAAACCCTAGGGTCTTCAAGTGTCTCTGCAAATAGTTCTACAACCCAGTGCTTTCAGAATCATCAGGAAAACCCAATAGAAATGAATATCCCTAAGTCCCACTGGAAGATATCCTGATTGTATTGCTCTGGGTGATCCAAGTAATAGGCTCCTGATAATGGTGGTCTGTGGCCACATTACAGGAAACATTGCGGCAATTTTAAATACTACTTTTCCCACTTAGGATTTGGATCTTACTGTTAAAATCACCTGTCTTCTGTAACCTTCATCAGCCTTTTCAGACTGAGGCAGTTGCTGCTAGTTTTGTGTTTACACCTTACTTCTGTCCCCAGATTTCTCTATGTCTATACTTGCAGCTGTATTTTAATTATTATTTCCGTGTTTATCTCTATCACTCGATTGTGAACTGTCTAGGTCTTAGCACAGTGTCTGGCATATAGGTGAGGCTCTGGTTTATTTATTTATTTACTTTAAGTATATAAATTAACGATTGGTGAGGACAAAGGCTTCAAACAAAGTTTTAAGTTTGCAATCTCCAATCTATCTCTTGGCAGCATCTGTCTTTGTAATTTTCCTTGTTGCTGGGACAAAATACCTGACATATGCAACTTAAAGGAAGAAAGGTTTATTTTGGTTCACATTTTGAAGTTTCAGTCCTTGCATGGTTAACTGGCTCCAGGCAGAAGCGGCAAGGTGGAAGGGCCTGGAAGCAAAGGTTGTTCACCTTATGGTAGACAGGAAAAAGTGAGAGAAGAGAGGAGTCAGGGATGGAGATATATCCTTCCCGGATACATCCTTCCCCTAGTGTTATATCCTACCTTTGGTGGACACCAAGATATAAACCACAACATCTTACAGTGTAGCCTTCCCAGTACTTATATCAGATGTTTGTTGAAACTCAGAGTCCTGATCCCTAAGTGGACCTATTCAGTCAAGCTCTCTGGTCAATATTGGAATTTATCTGGGCTGTGATATAAAGAATTGGTTCCAACATCTGGCTGATAATCAGAAGCATATGTGAGGCTTTCAACAACAGTATTCTGGTCACCTACACCTGGGATAGAGGTTAGAAACCTATATTTGTTAAGCTCCCAGGTGATTCTTGAGATTAATCATACAGGATTTGAGAACTATCGCTTTAAACCTATTCTAATCCAGGTGTATAGCCCAAAACGTTATCAAAAACGTAAAAGTTCATGAACAGTTCTCAGCTCCAGGGTGTCTGATTCAGAAATTTCAAGATGAATTCTTGCATATATGAGTCTGATAGTCACTCCTGGTTAAAAGCTGTATTATAAAGTTTGGTAAGTGTTGGTAATAAAT
This sequence comes from Cuniculus paca, assembly GCA_004365215.1. Taxonomy (NCBI): domain Eukaryota; kingdom Metazoa; phylum Chordata; class Mammalia; order Rodentia; family Cuniculidae; genus Cuniculus; species Cuniculus paca. The sequence goes on from RJWT010001591.1 coordinate 44,987, forward strand.
GAAAGGTTGGTTTTTCTCACTTACTTCCAGATTAATTTTATGCAAATTTAATTCTAGTATTGGTTCTCCTTAGCCCACCTCTATGTAAGGCTATTTCAGCATAGTTAAAAGTTTCAAAAATTGTATTCTCCTTTTTTCTCTTGATGCTCTTTGCTCTCTGTCCTTTATTTTCAAGGGCTGCTAAGTAAAATCTGAATTTTTTTTTTTTTGGCGGCACCGGGGATAGAACTCACATCGGTAGTGCTCTCCAGGCAGGCACTTAGGCCACTGAGCTAAATCCCTGGCCCTTGTCTTTTTAAGACAGAGTCTCACTATGCTGTTCAGACTGGCCTTGAGCTCACTTTGTAGCCCAGGCTGGTCTCAAACTTGCAAAGATGCTCCTGTCTCAGCCTTCCGAGTGCTGGGATTACAGGCCGGCACCACCAGGCCCAGCTCAACCATCAGCTTGTTTAAAGCATTCTGAGATGCCACATCTGAGCAGGAGGAGGGACTAGTGGTCTGGACAGTGGCAGGGAGCAGGGAAAAGCAGAAGAAATAGCTGAAGTACTCAAGTGAACTTCTGGAAAGGATATTCAGTCTGAATTACAATCACAGCCAGGTCTGTCCAACTCCCCTACAACGCAATGTAATCAGGCTCCTTATGAATGTCAAAATGCAAGATAAAGTGTGATAGAAATCAGTTTGCTTCCTTCCTTTCCTTTGGCTGAGACACTTCTCTTGCCTCTGCCTTGCGAGTACCTTCATAAAGTGACCATTTCTTTGTTTTCCTCAGATGTCAACACCACAGTAATGTTTTACATCCATGGAATTATCTGTCTTCAGTATATATGGACAGGCTTGACAGCTTCATGGTCAACAACTGTCTAACTGTTATTTTGTGGGAGGTAATCAATTTGAGGAGTTTGCCAACTGCTTTGAGAAAGGAACGAAAATGCCTTCCTCCACGTTTATAAGGAGTCAGACTCTAACTCATTATCCCAAGCCCACGGGGGCTGGTGAAAGCTGTGGACTGATGGGCTGGGGTCAGTCTCGAGCTTTAGTCAAATGGATTTTAGATAGTGAAGCATACATACGAGGCACAAGTGGGGCTTGAGTGGTTTTTAATCCTTTTTATTTCTCCTTGACTGTTCAAAATCAGGACACTTGGAGACAGGAGATGCTTGTGGTGAGCATCTCCAAGCTGGCAGATTCTGAACTGTTTGTGTCATGTACCAATTCATCATCTGAGGTTTTTAAGGGACTCCTACTCATAAGGTGCCAAAACTGGAGTGAATGGAAAAGTGTTCGGATAAGGACATTTACAAATGAGCTTTCTGTATAGTTCCATCTAGAAGCAGGCTCTTTGTTCAACAGAATTGAAAAATAACTTTGCAACGAAAGACATTACTCTTTGCTGATAGGAGGATTCCAAATGGAGTCACACTAACTGGCCCTCTCTCCAATTTGTCTCCTTCCTGTGAAGTTGTAGACTGGAAAATGGCAGTTGTCAAGAGGATTCCTTTGCCAGTTTTAGTGGATCAGATGTTCAGCCTCAAATTAACAGAGGACTTTTTCCCCCCTTCTTCTTTTTTCATTTAAATGTCCTTGCCTCTTTAAATGCTAATGGGAAAAGGACAGTAAGTGATTGCGTAAGGAAAATGAAAATGCTCACTAATTTCAGTATGAAAGGTTGAGGGTTCAAGTAATTATGCTTGGATAAGTGGTCTATAGTCCTTCACTTGAGTTTGCGTTACATGTCTTTACAGTTCAGAGCTTTATTTCGAATCCA